>QNQO01002053.1:0-160309 GCA_003290165.1 Berberis thunbergii | reverse complement strand
ATTCAAGTCATTCATAACAAAATTTATTCTGAGATACTGTAGCTCTGAGTATGCTTAGTTCATTTTACACTTTAGTTTTAGTCTGTAGTGTCACTTTGACCCTGTTTTTAACCTTCTTCTTGATTATTATTCAGGAAGGGGGATTAGCTTACAACACTGTTGATCGGCTGTCCATTGTAGAAAAAAAACTGTGGAGGGGAGCAACTGAGAATTCGAGAGTAGGTCAATTGATACTGAAATTTGATTTGAAGTTAAATGTTGATTAGTTCGATTTTGCAGTGGATTGTTTAGGTTCTATAGCAAGTTCCAGATTCAAATTAATGGAGCCACTGCGGTTAAATAGAGAAGTGCAAATACACCTGTAGGGAAGCTACCAAAATAAGCGATCTAGTTGTAAAAATCACATTTTTTTAACTTCACAAAGGAAAAATTGACAAGTACCATATCACAAAATATGTTAAGTACAGTGCATGAAATACTAGAACCTACAACCTCTAATTAGAGCAATGTATTACTCCTATTCCAAAAAATCTTAACATACACAACATCTCAAAATTAAGTAATATAATGATTCAAAGAGTTTGTGTGTCACCTGTGCAGGCGATGCTGCTTGAAGTGGTGAAGTAAATTTGATTGGATGATGTGGTGAAGGTGGTTCAGATTCCAGTTCTGATGAATTATTTGGTTCTCTTGTTCTCTACGAGTCTATAAGAATCTCTTCAAAGATTAAACTCAGTTCACTCTTTCTAATATCCGGTGGAAGCTCCAATTCCACAAAATAACTTAAAACTCACTTGTCAAAAGAGAACAAGTGCATGACACTTATCTTCCAACTTGAAGTATAATTCGTTTGTCCATGGAACTAATAAGCTCGTGATCGTTTTGAGAAGAGGGCAAGCACTTATCTTTCCATGATCAAATCAGATTGGCCCATTTCATCAACATCATTTTAGGATCACAATTCTCTTAGGCAAGATGCCTACCAATAATCATTACAGGAGCAATAACCATTTCTGAAATGGTGGAACCGGCTGCGATCTCTAACGATCACGTCTCTATTGTAAACTGAGGACACATACTTTATAAAATTATGGCAATCAACACAAGTTCTAAGGTTCTTGGCTACCCTTATTGTCGTGCCAGGTGGAGTTGCAAGGATTCCAAAAGCAATGGCTAACTTTTCACTGTGATAAGAGAGAACAATTCCTTTCTCTTCCGAGTGTAAATTGTGCAACTCCGCTGATATTTCCGCAACATATCCTGCAATCTTCAGTTGCTTCTCAATCTCATCCAACATCTTATAAATCTCCTTCTTCCGAGGATGTGAATCATCATCCACAACAAACTCATGAAGGTCACCATGTAATTCCATTGTACTACAACCAGGCGATGTTTGTATTCCTTTCTCCTTCATCAACCTTCTCATATCTGCCACCTTCTCCCAGTCACCAGCCGAAGCATAAATGTTCAAAAGCAATACATAGTCCCCAGCTTCTTCTGCTTTCATTCAATTAAGTGTTCAATAACACATTCTCCTAATTCATGATGGCCATGGATTCTGCATGCTCCAAGTAGAGTTCTCCAAATTGTTGAATCTGGCTTGACCCTCATTGAACTTATGAGCTGGTAAGCCTGATCAAGCAAACCTGCACGTCCAAGGAGATCAACCATGCATCCATAATGATGGATGTTTGGCTCTATTCCATATTCCGGCCTCATAACTTCAAAAGCCTTCAAACCGTCATCAACCAATCCACCATGACTACAAGCCGAAAGAACACCTGTGAAAGTTTGTTCATCAGGAGGAACTCCTGCTCTCTGCATTGCTTTGAATGCTTCAATAGCATCTTGTGCGCACCCATTCATTGCCAAACCACAAATCACCGCACTCCAAGTAACCACATTCCTCTCAGACATCCCCTGAAACACACAGTACGCCTTATCCATACAACCACACCTCAAATACATCGCTATAAGCGTATTACAGAGATTTAGACCCTTATCATATCCACACTGGCTCATGTAATCATGAATTTTCTCTCCAAACTCCAACGTACCCAAGTGAGCACAAGCCTGTAGGAGCAACAAGCATGTGACATCATCCGGTTTGGTAGACCCATTCTCCGGGCTCTGCATAACATCAAATATTCCCAATGCATCTCGGGTTCTACCATTACGAGTATAACACGAAATCAACACATTCCAAGCGACTGTATCTCTCTCTGGCATTTCCTCAAACACCATTATCGCCTCATCTCCCTTCTTACAACTCGTGTAAAATTCCATCAATGTGGTAAACAAAAGACAATCTGATTGATGCCCATCCTGAAAAATTCTAGCATGAACCTGTTTACCACCAACTAGCCAATAACTACGAGCACATGACTTAAGAACAAACGAAGAAGACACGGGGTCCGGACGAATACCCTGTTTCCGCATTCGCGTATAGAAACCGAACCCCTCCTCAGGTGAGCTGCTTTGTGAGCAAGCTCTGATCATGGTGTTGAAGTGGTAACAATTGGGGTTGGTAATTTGAGTGAAAAAGTGGCGGGAATAGTTGAGGTCACGTGATGGGGCGAGAGCGATGGATGATAAGAAGGTAGTTGAGATGATGGGGTCTTGGATGAGGAGTGTGCGGATGATGTGTGCATGGATTTGGAGCAAATGGGGTTTGTTTGAAGATGATTTTATGAGGGAGAGTATAGGGTTTGGTTCTGTAGAGGGTTTGGAGGAGAGGTTGCGATGAAGGTTGAGGGATTGAGAAGAGAAGAAGAAGAAGACGAGACGGTAACGTGAAATGAAGGAGGATGCGAGTGTGTGTGGTGATTGGCGATGGAGGAAGGAAATGGAAGCCATATGCCCATATCAGATATCAATATTACTACTACTACTACTGTCAAACTGATCCTAGAGTTTTCTCCATGTTCGTTCTGCTTCTGATTTTAGTTTGGGCCTGGCATCCCCTGGCGTCTGGGTTATGTAAAATCTGACATGTTGATCCTTAGAGAGAGGAAAATTCTAGGGGTCGAGGGAGGGAACGAGGGAGGGAGCGAGGGATGGGTGGTAACCACCCATCCGCCTCGAGATAAGCGACATTTCATATTTTAAATTTGATGCACTTATCTCGAGGCGAATGGGTGGTTACCACCCATCCCTCGCCCCCTTTCCCTCGCTCCCTCCCTCGATCTGTAGCAAAGCTCTTAGAGAGATGCTGGGGCGCACTGGGATTTTACATGGGATTTCACTCGTGCACCATCCACGCATGCCAGGCACGTGGGACTAGAGGTGAGTAAAAAAAAAAAAAAAAAAAAACCCAAATCGACAGAGAAGAACCTTCTTCAACAAAACCCTAGATCTAGCAAACCTTCTTCAACAAAACCCAAATCGACAGAGAAGAACCCAAATCTAGCAAGCAAACCTTCTTCAACAAAACCCTAAATCTATTTGTGTAATCAATCCAATCCAATCCAAGAAGAACACAACACAAAGGTATTTTTCTCCATTTCTTTCTCTCCTTTTGATTTTGAAATGCTATCCCTTTCTTTCAACCAAACCGAATCAATTTGGTGATTTTCACTTTGATTCAACCAAACCGAATCAATTTGATCTTTAAAATAGATCAATAAAATGTTAAGTTAAAATAGGAAAGAAATGCTATCCCTAGTCGACAAATATGAAGGAAATAGATCTTTAAAATAGAAAAATAAAATGTTAAGTTAAATAAAAAACAATAAGTAGCTTGGAAATAAATTGAAAATGATGTAAAACAACCAGTTTGGATGCTACTGTAAAAATGTCTTTTAACCTCAATGATTAGCAACTGTATTTATATTAAAATCCAAAATAATTAGCTAATTTGGAAATTTGTGATTGTTAGCCTAGTAATATTTTAGGTTTTTCTGAGTGTTGTATGATTAGCAATTGTATTGTTAGCCTATATATATATATATATATATATATATTATTGTTAACTTCAGTATAGTAGTATTAGAGATTTAATGGGGTTTTGCTTGTGTTGAATTTTTCATATTTTCTGGGATGGATACATTAGAAAATAATGAATGTATGGGAAATGAAGAATTTTTAGATGAGATAAAAGAGCCTTGCATAGGGATGGAATTTAAAAATATTGAAGAGTTAAAGTCGTATTATCATGATTATGGTAATAAAAAAGGATTTCCAGTGAGAGTAAGGGCGACTGAAAAAGATGTGGATGAAAATTCTAGATATGTTATTCTTGCATGTGGTCGGACTGGGATTTCAAAAAGCAAAGCAGAAAGTGTTATAAAATTGTGTCCCATGGGTAGATGTGGTTGTAAGGTTAAGATTAGAGGTCGTATACGCCCTGATGGAACAGTGAAAGTGACAACAGTAAGTGATGATCACAATCATGATTTGAGCCCTGGAAAATCGAGATATTATTCTAAAAATCGAGTTATGAGCCAATATGTGAAGAAGAGACTTGAATATAATGATAGGGTCGGCATTAGGCCAAATAAGAGTTTTACTTCGTGTGTGGTTGAAGCTGGTGGGAATGATAATATGACATTTTCCCAAAAAGATTGTTACAACTATCTGCATAAAATAAGCAGTTGAGACTTGGTAAGGAGGATGCGTCGGCACTTCATACCTACTTTCAAAAGATGCAAGCCAACAATGCTGAATTTTTCTATTTGATGGATTTGGATGAAACAGGAACGTTAAGAAATGTATTTTAGGCTGACGCATGGAGTAGAGCAGCTTACAAGGAGTTTGGTGATACCATTACTTTTGACACTACGTACTTAACTAATAAGTACGAAATGTCATTTGCTCCTTTTGTTGGGGTGAATCATCATGGTCAGTCAATACTTCTTGGATGTGGATTGATCTGTAGTGAGACAGTAGAAGAGTTTGTTTGGCTTTTCAAATCTTGGCTCGTGTGTATGAATGATCGTGCTCCAGATGCTATAATCATTGATCAGGATAGAGCAATGAAGAGAGCCATCGAAATTGTGTTTCCCAACACACGCCATAGATGGTGCCTATGGCATATTATGAAAAAATTGCCTGAAAAACTTTCGGGTTGCAATCAATATGAGGCTATAAAGTTTGCAATGCAACGAGCAGTTTATGATTCTCTGTCTCATGAAGAGTTTGAAGAATATTGGTATGGGTTCATTGAGAAATTTAACCTTCAAAATAATGATTGGTTGAGTGGATTATACAATGAAAGAATTTGTTGGGTATCAACATTTCAGAGGAATACTTTTTGGGCAGGAATGTCTTCAACACAAAGGAGTGAAAGTATGAATGCTTTCTTCGATGGTTATGTAAATTCAAAGACCACTCTAAAGCAATTTGTAGAACAATGTGAGAATGCACTACGAAGTAAGGTTCAAAAAGAAGTTGAAGAAGACTTTAAATCCTTTAACTGTTGGCTTCCTTGCATTACTCCATACGAATTTGAGAAAAAATTTCAAGCTGCCTACACCACAAATAAATTTAAGGAGTTTCAAACAGAGATTGCAGGAAGATTATGTTGTGCAGTTAATCATGTCAACGAGTTGGATGGCTTTCAGGTTTATTATGTTTCGGAAGACAGGTTGATAGGAAGCGCATACAGATCAATCAATTTTAAGGTTTATTTTAATAATGACGACTTCAATATTCAGTGCAATTGTCAGTTGTTTGAGTTTAGGGGGATTTTATGCAAACATATTTTATCGGTATTGTCTCAAAAGAGGATTAATGTTTTACCAGAAAAATTTATTCTTCGAAGGTGGAGGAAAGATATTAAGAGGTGTCATAAGAAGGTTAAAATTGTATATTCAGATTGGACAATGAAGCCTGAAAATGAACGGTTTGATGAGATGTGCAGTCTCTTTTATGAAATGGCTGACATAGCTTCCGAGGATCAAAAGGAGACAAACAATGTTAAACAGTGGATACAAATGAAGCTTTGTGATCTAAAGATATCAAAAGGTGATGGTGATGTCAATGTTGAGCCAGAGGGGTTGTTCGAAGTTGGCGCTTAAAAGTAGTGCTGAAATTCATAGTCCATTGCATGTTCGTTGCAAAGGACGACGTTCGACTTCGAGGATGCAATCTACAATGGAAAAAGCCTGTAAAAAGAAGAAGAAGAAGAAGAAAGAAACACAAAAAGAGAATAATTTGGTAGGTTTACTTGTTTGTTTTGCTTCAATGAATATATATATTTTTTCAATTCAAGATAATATATTTTTAATTTGAAATGTCATTTGTAGGGTTCTACCCAAGTTGGATTTGAAAGTTCACAATTTATGACACATCTTTCAGCTACGCAGGTTTGTCTTTAGTACAAAGATTATTCACTTTTGATTTGCCTCGCTATGATTGTTCACTATGATTAATGTGTTCGTCGTTTTGAAGGGTGAAAGTATAGGGTAATATTATTCACAACCTAGTGGACTTGGTCAAGTTTACTCACTTATATCACAGGTACATAATTTACATGTTTATTGTCATTTTAACAACCACATAAAGATTGTAAGCCTTAATCATTTATTTTTGCAGCGACCAACTTCTAGCAACGACATGGAGTCGTACAGAGATTGTACAGATATTGCAAATGAATTCTCCAACCCTGAAAGAGATCATTCAAACATAGTGTCATACATGTGGAAGCGTTGAGGATCCAGTTCATGCAGTTTCATTGTTGCAAGTCATGAGTTTCATGTAATTTCAGTGTTTCAGGGTGTAATGTCGAGTTTTCAGGGTGTAATTTCAGTTTTTCAGGGTGTAAACTCGTATAATTTGCTATGTAATTTTCAGTGTTTTTCAGTTTTTCCAGTGTTACTGTCAGAAATTTTTAGTATCTTAGTGTTTTTATCAGTGTTTATCATTGTTTTTTCATAACATTTCCAGTGTTTTTCAGTTTTTCCAGTGTTTACTGTCAGAAATTTTTAGTATCTCACTGTTTTTATCAGTGTTTATCATTGTT
This sequence comes from Berberis thunbergii, assembly GCA_003290165.1. Taxonomy (NCBI): domain Eukaryota; kingdom Viridiplantae; phylum Streptophyta; class Magnoliopsida; order Ranunculales; family Berberidaceae; genus Berberis; species Berberis thunbergii. Next base: position 153,348 of record QNQO01002053.1, on the reverse strand, counting down.
TTTTCAGAAAATTTCCAATGTTTTTTCAAAAAAAAAATTCCACTGTTCATGCTAATCTTCAACACCATAGAAATTCCAGTGTTTTTTTAGAAATTTTTATCAGAAATTTCAACACCATAGAAATTTCATCAGAACTGTCAGAAATTTTATCAGAAATTTCATCAGTAATTTTGATCAGGAACTCTGTCAACAATTCTGATAGAAACTCTATCATCAGATAGCAACATAGCATTTTGATAGCAATTCTGTCATCAGATAGCATTTTGATAGCAACTCTGTCATCAGATAGCAACATAGCATTTTGCAAGTCTGATAGAAACTCTGTCAACAATTCTGATAGCAACATTGCAACATAGCAATTTTGATATGGAACTCTGTCAGAAATTTTGATATGGAACTCTGTCAGGAACTCTAACAGCAACATAGCAACATTGCAGTATCTCTGATAGCAACATAGGAAATTTTGATATGGAATTGTGATAGCAACATTGCAGGGACTCTGTCTCTGTAGGATAATAGCAGTATCTCTGTCTCTGTTTTCTCTGTTTTCTCATACAAACACCATATCATTTCAACACCAAGATCCTGACAGCAAACACCAAGATCCTGACACCAAGATAATAGCAACACTGCAGTTTTATGCAAACACTGATTTTTCAACATAAAATCATAGCACCATACATAAACATAGCAACACTGTCAATTTTATGCAACAACATAAGCAACATTGACTTAGAAACAACATACAATAGCAACACACCATAGAAATAACAAAACAGAATAATATATCATCCAAGATCTTAAAATTCATTTACCCTCCAAAACATATTCATTTACATCTCACATACTATCCAAGACCTTAAAAAACAAAAGTACAAGAATTAATAAAACTACTACTAATATACTGTTGATTAGGTCCTTAGTAAAAGCCAAGTATCGTTGACTTGATTTTCATGAGCTTGATTGCGACGACCCTCGGGAGCATTATTGGGTTGGTCCACCACTTCTTCAGTGTCGTTTGTTCTTGACTCCCTTGTTCTTGTTCTTGATTGGTGCTCTCTTCTCGACGCTTGTTCTCTTTCTCTTCTCGCCTCCTGCTCCTTCCACATTTCATAATCTTCAACCGCTTCTTCAAGTGAATTGAAACCCTTGTAGACAACATCCGTATACCCGTTTACTTGTAGTGCGCAACTTGACCAAGTAACATAAATGCCAGGAACATGCCTACGATAAACAACATAAGCTACGTATGTCATTCCTGCGTTGGCAAAGTAACAGATGTTAGTTGGGGTGACACAGGCAAGAATACATTTCAGATAAAATACATTTTATAGTGTTCAACCTGAAATGTTCAACACTATAAAAAATGCCAACCTCATAGAATTTATAGTGTTCAACCTGAAATGTTCAACACTATAAAAATTGCAACACTATGAATGCTATGAGGTTGTCCTCAACACTGTTATACGGGTATTCTTATCCAATTTTATAGTGGACAAGAATACATTTCAGATAAAATACATTTTATAGTGTTCTTGTCCTCTAATGCAATTTCTAATACAAAAAATATTGTTCAACCTGAAATAAATTGCCAACCTCATAACATTTATAGTGTTCAACCTGAAATGTTTGTTTTTATAGTGTTCAACCTCATAACATTCAGAAATTGCATTAGAAACAAAAAAAAAATTGCATTAGAAACAACAAATAAATTGCATCTCTAGTTTGGCATTGGGGTAATGTGGGGGTTATGCTGGAAAGTATTCTCCTTCTGTTTGATTGATCAAAAAAGAAAAACCCATTTGGCTTTGATCATTTGTCCCCATAATGAATACGTGCTACAAACTAAACAGAACATTATATACACAAACATCGACCTTATGAATAAGCCTGAACATACATATTTTGCAAACACATTCAACTTGAAGCTCAACAGTCCACAACAATTTCTCCTAGTGGCGATTCTTAACAGTAACAACAAAATGTTTTTTTTTTGCAATGTAACAACATGAAATTAAGGGGGGGGGGTATTCAATCATGTATTTTAATGGATTTTGAGAGATTTTAAAGTCCATTAAAATATAGGGGTATTCAATTAAGGATTTAAAACAATACAATGAAATCCAGAGGTATTCAATCATGGATTTTAAATGATTGTTTTATAATCCATTAAAATCATGGGGTATTCAATCATGGATTTTAAACAATACAATAAAATCTAGGGGTATTCAAACAATAGAAGATTTTAATGGATTTGTTGACTTGATGGATTTTGAAGGATTTTGAAGGATTTATTTGTGAAAAATATAAATATCAATCTTCTTTACAAATCTGACCTCTACCCCTCGTATTTCAATCTCTCTGCTCCCTCTCGTTCCAAGTCGCTCTCACCAACAATTTCTCTGCTAGGGCTTGCAGGGTAATCCAATTCACAGAAGAAAGAGAAAGAAATAGCAGAGATAGAGGAGATCGAGAATCCAACAGCAGCAGCAGCTGCTGCAACAGCACCGACCAATTACCTCTTCGCGGTTCCTGATTAGTTTATGGTATGGAGAATGGATTTGGATCTGATCTAGGAGTGGGGTCGTGAAAACCTGATTAGTTAATTGAAGAATCGAGTCTCCATCTCTTTGGAGGAGGAGTGATGTTCGTGAAAACCCAAGTTTCAGCAAAACCCTTCGATCTTCCTCCATCACTCCTCACAACACTCCTTCTTCATAAAGCTTCAACCTTTACAAACCCCACTTTCCAAAACCCCATAAAGCTCCCACGTTTTCCCTCTCCACGCCCCTTCCAATCTCACATTCCCCATGTCAGCTACATCAAGAGGTCTTCTTTCTCGTCTAAGGTCCCTCTACACGAGCTCCAGAGCAACATTAACAACAACCCAGTTGAGGGGGTTCAGTGCAGAGGCACTCTATGATGAAGCTTCTTATGAGATCAGTAGTGGTGGTGGTGGAAGAGGGAGGATTATTGAGGCAAAGACGAGAGTGATGACACCCCAATCAAAGAGGACTGGAGCTATTGCAGTTAAATGTGGGATGACTGTTGTTTGGGACAAATGGGGTGCTAGGGTTCCGGTTTGGGTTCTTTGGTTGGATGATAATATTGTTACTCAAGTGAAAACTATTGAAAAGGAAGGGATCACTGCTTTACAGGTACTTTTGGACACACCCATTTATTCAAAATTTCATCTTGTTTCGCCAATTTGTCGAATTTCAAGTAAGTTAGGGTGTATTTGAAAATAGTTAAGCTAAAAAATTTGTATTGGTTTATGCTTGAATGTAAAGTAGGGCAAAACCCATGAAGAAAGTTTACTGCTTGGGCAAAACCATTGTGAGGAGAGATAGGAAAATTACAATGGAAGATCCAAGACTAAATAGTCCATTGGTTAGTAATCCCATTTCCAGCCATATCCATATTACGGATCGCAGTTGAGTTTAGAGCCTCCATAAGATCCATGACACATCCAAATTCCTAGAAATGTACGGATTTGTAGCTTAAAATTGTTTGTTTCTAGTAAATTTTATATTCCACCAATTTGTGATGGTTTGGAAGCCATACCACTTTCCATATTTGATATTTGAGCTTGATCCAGTACACCATAGATTATCCTCTTCATTAACAAGTCTCTTGAGTCATTACCTATCCACATGCATCAGTTTGAATGGGTTTAAGGATGCCAACATCAGGCTTGATTCCATAGCTGAAATGGTGATTGCTTTATGAGGTATCAGGTTACCTGAAATAAGGGTAAAACGAAAGCAAGTCCACATTCCCTTAAAGCCAAATAAATATCCAGTATTATCTAATCTAGGTTTATCTGAAAAGAAACTTGTAAGTAGCATATGGTCCTGACTCCTGAGCCCATTTTCTGTTATATCTTTCGTGGCTGCTTAAGTTGTTTTCCTTTCTCTCTCAAGCCTAATGTTATGGTATAGCTTCATGTTTTCATGCCCTCCTCAAGGGGCTTATGAAAAAAGAAGGAAAAAAAAAAACTCCCACTGTGTTGCGGAGTTGAGTCTCTGTAAAGAATATTTGCGGAGCTTCTTTGTTAGATTCCTCCATTTATATTCAAAACAATTGATAGATAACTTATGGGCTTACTATGGGTTTTTGTTTTATTTAAAATTTTCTTTAACAGGTCCCAGGTGCAGAAGGAAATTTTGTGTTCATTAAGGATGCTCATTACAAGAAACCCAAAATTTCACTGCTTCCTTTCCCAACATTTTTCGCTCCAGAAGATGAAGATACAACAGAGTTGGAACCCCTGGTTGCTGATCTTGGGGAGGTAGATCCATTCATGGCTGCAGATTAAGGAACCATAAGTGCAAAATTACCAATGGAGCCGGTCTATCCTTATTGTATCCGATCAGGTCACCAGAAATTCACTTGTTGATTCTACAAACTACATGACGGTTTCAAGATAAAAAGTCATCCTGGCAGTTTGATGATTCCATCCTGCAACAGAGATGGAGCTTGTAAATCTCTGTTTTGGGTTCATTTCCTCTGGTTCAGCAGAGGTGGAGCTTGTAAATCTTTGTTTTGAATAAATATTTGAGCGGTTACCATACTCTGTAACATTCAAAGAAGAATGTGTTCTTCTTGCTCCTCTTCTGATTAGTGAAGCACATGCTGAGCTTGCAGCGCAACTAACCAATTTAACTAGTTTTTAGAGCCTTTTTGAGTAGCATAGAGCACAAACATATGCCTTATTGAATACGTGTTTAGATTTAAGTTACAATAATTTGTCCATTTACCAAAGAAATTGTTGCTTTATATAATATTTGTAAGGATTTTGAAGTTAACTATGGAACTGAGCACATTACGCGGTAGAGGTTACTTTAGACTTGTATAACTAGGTAATAAGAAAATTGTGTTTTATGAGATTTTCCATTTTCCAAGGATGAAAGCTGCTTACGACATGAAAGCTGCAATAAGAACCAACAAAACAGGTCAGAGTCTATCAGCTCTCCCATTTGCTAGGGAGTTTGGTCCTCACATTCAACACATGAACCTCAAGAATGGCTTAGGAGGGTTACAATGGGAAGTGTAAATGACTCAATCTTCTGGGTTCTTGACCCTGATGAAATTCACTCCCAGTAGGCTCAAGGAAATTATAAGAATCAATAGAAATCCATAACAATCATTTATAAAATTCAGAAAATCCAATAATAAAAATCCATTAAAATTCAGTGGATTCTGTAAATTCCTCAAAATCTAGTCACTTAAAATCCATTAAAATCCAGTGAATTCTGTAAAGTCCTCCAGACTCTATTAAAATCCATGAGATTTAAAGTCTTTCAGACTCTATTAAAATCCATGATTGAATACCCCCCTGTAAGTAATAACCTCTATAAGAAACTGAAACAAAAGTATGGGTTTTTTATATTTATTTTTATATAAAAAAGCTCAGACAAAGAAGGAGATGAAAAAGTCTAACCTTTAGAAATTAGAGATTGAGGAGATGACCCAGTTTGCTAATTGAAGGTAGTTTGAACCCTTGAAGAACACAACACACAACCAGGGTGTAATTTCTGGTTTTGAGGTGTCGCAGTTCGCTGAAGCCGATTGAGGAGATGACCCAGTTCGCTGAAGCCGATTGGTCGCAGGATGATCTCGCAGCTGTGTACCCGTTTAATTGCGAGCCGATTGGATCTAGGGTTTCTAAGCTTGAGCCGATTGGGGATCTAGGGTTTATGGGTACCCAGATCGAAGAACAAATGCTTGAGCTTCTCCTTCTGGGTTTTTTTTGTCCACTTTAATCACACGTGCCTGGCATGCGTGGATGGTGCACGTGGCTAGCCATCCAGGCGAAATCCCAGGTAAATTCCCAGTGTATTTTAGAATTGTTGCATTCCTTAACGAGCACTATGCCTAACCCTGTGCCTGGTGTTGTGTCTGGTAGGGCCAAACACCGTTGATATTGCATCAGGATAGATATAACACTTATCTTCAGGCAAGATCAACGATGTCTGACACCTACCAAGCATAGGGCTAGGCATCCTAGAATTTCTGTTCCTTAACATTGCGTATTATTTTACGAAGAAGGCTACTATTGATTAAGACCGCCACTTCTATTGATGCACATCATTGATACCATTAATACCATATTTTCAAAGGGACATTATTACCTGCTAAAGGACACCATCATCAATAAAATGAAAAAATACCTTAATCTTAACTCATTTTTTCCTCTCTCCCCTTCACCACCACCACCCCTTCCCTACCACCTCGCATTCGCCACCTCTCCTCCTCATTCTCATTATCTTCATCTTCTTCATCATTTTCTTCTTTTTTTTTTCTTATTCTTCTTCAATCACACCACCACCACCACGCCACCGCCACCTCTCCTCCTACTCCTTATTCTTTTTCTTCAATCACACCACCACCATGCCACCGCCACCTCTCCTCCTCCCATTCACCACTACCTCAATGCCATTGCCACTTCTTTTTCTTCTTCTTCTTTTTCAATCACACCACCACCACTCCTCTTCCTCATCCTCATCACCCCTTCACCGCCGCCACTTACTCATATCTTCTTATTGACTGTTTTTTTTTGTCCTGTTCTTCTTCTCCTTTTTGTTTTTTACCTTTTTTTCTCCTTCGCCTCTACGGAGGTTCCTTACTCGCTGTAACCTCCGCGAGGGCAAACAAAATTGTCCCTCGGGGTGGTTCCTCCGAGTGGGGAACCCACACCCACCATCTCTCCACCTCCTCCTCCGATGAGGTGTTGCTCTGGTGAAGAGATAAGAGAACGTGAAGGTGGTGGCATCCCTTTTCTTCATCTTATGTGTTTTTTCTTCTTATTTTTTTCCTCTCTTATTTTCTTCTTATTCTTCTATTATTTTTTTCACAACAAAATGTCATAAATTAACTAACACAAATGGGACTTTTAGAAATAATCATTTGAAATCAATCAACAACAAATACATTAGAAAAAAATTCAATAGAAACAAATGAGAAAGGGAGGATTACCAACAATCTGAAAATGTACAATCGCTGCCAAAAAAAATGAAGAAGGAAACAATGTAAATGACAGAAAATAGACCAATCGCAGTAGCCCATGCGAGTACGAGAACTCCCACCACAAAGGCACATGCGAATGTAGTTACCATACTCACATGAGCTGCCGCGATTGTTGTTATGCCACATACATGCGCCGCTGCGATTGGACCATTTCAGTTTCAGACTCTGTCATTGATTTTCGACCAACTATGAAGCTCTATTAAGACCGATTCTCAAGCTCATCAAAACACGAAAACCATAGTAATCTGAGTTATCTAATGAACAAAATTTGAATCACCTAAAAATGTTTTGAAATGAGCAAGTTATGGTCATTTTACTAAAGTCACTCAAATCTGTCTAGTAAAGAAAACATTGTACTATTTCTGACTTTCGACCAATTTTGATGCTCGATTGAGACCGATTCTCAAGCTTATCATAGCATGAAAAATGTAGTACTCGGAGTTATCTAATGAACACAATTTGAATCACTGAAAATATTTTGAAATGAACAAGTTATGGTCATTTTACTACAGTCACTCAAAACTGTTTAGCAACAACCAAGTCACAGCGGATCATGCGAATGTAAGTATTTCACTCACTTGATCCACTGCGAGTTTAAGTCTTATACTCGCAGTTTTAGAAGTTTATGTGAGTGCGAGACTTAAAATCGCAGCAAATCATGCGAGTGAGAAACTTACTTTCTCATGATCTGCTACGACTTGGTCGTTGCTGGACAATTTTGCGTGACTATAGTAAAATGACCATTTAAAATATTTTTAGGTGATTCAAAATGTGTTCATTAGATAACTCAAAGTACTACATTTTTTGTGTTATAATATTCATGAGAATCTGTCTCAATCTAGGGTCAAAATTGGTCGAAAGTCAGGGACAAAACCATGTTTTCTTTATTGGACAGATTTGAGTGACTTTAGTAAAATGATTATAATTTGTTCATTTCAAAACATTTTTAAGTGATTCAAATTTTGTTTATTAGATAACTTAGAGTACTACATTTTTTTTGTGTTTTGATGAGCTTGAGAATCGGTCTCAATCGAGCATTAAAGTTGGTCGAAAGTCAATGACAGAATCTGAAACTGAAATGGGACAGTACCCTGTTTTTATGTTTTAAATGAGTGAGTGCTGGGCTGTTTTGGAAAGAGATGAGAAAAGTGGATTATTCATTTCTAAAAATTTGTGGGCATTTGTAAAGGGGATTTTTAGACATATACCCCTTACATGGCCGGAATTTGATGAGGTTATTTTAAATTAACCAATTTGCTCCTCCCATGAATTGCACGTGTCAGTTCTGATTGATGAGGTTATTATCCAAATTTCAACTGAAGATTAAATTTAGGACGCCCTCCCCCCTTCATTCTTTTCTGAAAATGCCAACAACCTGATGGGATGGGAAAATGGATTGTCATGGGTGTATCATGTTGGTGGTGGTTGCCGATTGTGGAGAGGAGGGATTTAAAAAAAAAATTTACAATTTTTGGCGCTTTCCTTTTCCTCTCTTACAATTTGAAGCAGGAAATGGTCACATTCTGAATAACCTAAGATTGATGTTGGTGGTGGTGCTCTTGTTGGTAGCGTTTGGTGTAGAGGTGGGTGGCAGGAAGATATAGGGAAGAGGGAGTTTGACAGTTTGTTGGCATTTTTATAGAAGAAGGAAGGGGGAGGTTGGGGAATAAAAGAATTGATAGTCTGTTTTTTCTTTTCTTCCTAAATTTTCTCTTGGCCATGAATTGTTCATAGAGATTTGCATAATATGATTGAGTTGTGTTCTTAATTTGGAAGTTTCACAAATCAGGGTTGAATGTGCAAATCACGAGAGAGACAAGTATGTCAAATTAAAATAACCTCACCGAATTCTGACCGTTTAGAAGATCCATCTAATTTCATTTAGCTTGAAGGGGTCTCAAATTTAGAATAGTTAATAGGAAGGTATGTCTAAAAAACCATGAGTAAAAGGACCATCCGATTGCTAAGATAATAATGGAAAAAGACTTGTATATATTTTTCTTAAATTAATCATAAAAAGATTGAAATTGCCTAATTAACAAAATTTCTTAGAACATATATGCACTCTTTGCAGAGTATTTTAGTTAAATTTTGTAAGCTGATAATTGGGTGTCATTCAATTATTTTTTCGAGGGGGTTATTTGCACTTTGGCCTCATTAATTTTAAGGTAAATTAGTTTGGCACCCAAAGTTTAAGGTAATAATAGTCTAACCCTCATTTCGAATGAAATTTGTTGGCGAGGTACGTGTACAACACCACTAAACTCATCCAAGGGCTAAGTGCTTACACTCATTTCAAGGAGCATCAATGGATACAAAATATTTCTTCACCAATGAGTCTCCTTCTTCCTCCTTAGATACTCTACTTTCTGAAATCTCCACCCCCAGTAGATAATATGGATGGTTGCTATAATGGGAGATCGAAATATGCAGGTAACAAAGTCAAAGCAGAGGGCGACAGATGTGTGGTTGTGGGTACATTTAGTTGATTAGTTGGTGGTAGAGACTTTGATTTTTTTTTCCTTAATCCCACTCATTCCAGATGTCGTCGATTGAATTTGACTCCTTAACCTAGTGATATCATCTGTCATTGCTTAATCATTGAGCCATCACACCTTTAACACACTACACCAAATTGACATTTTTGTAACAACCCTCAAAACAGTATCACTTTTGAAGTGTAACAAATTTACACATTTTCACAAACAAAATGATACAATAATTGTATCACTATGAAGAGTATGGTTATAAAAGTGATACTATTCATGGTGATCCAACTTATGGTATCATTTTTTTTGTGTTACTGTTTTTCATTTTTTTGGCTAAATTTAGTTTTGACTTGAAATTGTTTGGTGAATTGCAACATCTCAAAAATGATACTGTTTTGAAAGTTGTTACAAAAGTGTTAATTTGGTGTAGTGACATGGTAGACTTGATGATGTATAGTATGGCTAGTTGGTGGCTGACGTGCCTCGTCGTGATGGTGATGATTGTGCCACATATAGATAAATTGAAGAAATCGATTGGTGGTGTGCATGCTAATAGGCATAGAAAGTAGCTAGAAGACTGGGGTTTTCATTGTTTGTAGAGAGGAAAGATGGGAAAGAAGATGGAAATTGGGGGTTTATCTTTTTCATAAACTTATCCCTTGATTCTCTAGAGATGCTCATTTAAGTGATTCTTAACTAGACACATCCATCCAAAATGGGTTTAGACTGTCATTACCCTAAACTTTGGGTGTCAAACATATTTACCTAAAAATTAATAGAGGCCAAAGTGCAAATGACCATTTTCAAACAAGTGTAATGTTGATGCTCAATGTGCTTAATCGACAGATATATTGGCAATATTTCCAATTTACACCAAGATATAATATTCATATCAACGTCTCTGGTGCCTGACTAAATTTGTTGAGAAGAACTTGACTCAATAGTAATTTATAAGTTCTAGTATACTTAGAGGGTGTGTGTTTTTGCTTCTAAGTAGAGTTAAAAGTCTTACTAAGAAGTGGACCACCTTGTTTACAATGTTTGTTTTTAGTTCTGATAAGAATTTATGCTTCTGATTTGAGTAAACACTAGGAAAGTGTTGATCACTTAGCACTGAGTAAAAAATTATTCCAATAATAACGTTAACATAATTTGTAATGACAGTTGTTGCCCCCAACTTCTTAAAAATAAGTAGGGCTAAATTTTAACGGCACACTTTCATTCTCTTCACTAAGCATTAGAGTTATTTCTCTAATTTTAGCTGGGCTAATTTAGAGATACTTTTGATTTAAATAATTTTAATTGAACATTAGAGTTATTTCTCTGTGTTTTTGGGCGAATCTCTTGTGTTATTTTCCCTATGAATTATCTGTTGAACTAGCCTGCTGAATAATTGTTATTCTGCCTGGAGTCAACTTGGTCATATTTCAATATTCTTGTAATGAAAGGTATTGTAACATTCTCTAGGATTTGAATATTTATTGATTATGATTTTAAGCACACAATATTTATACTATTTTAGTTCAGTGGGCCAAAATTGTCAAACAATTTTCATTCAACACCTAAAAACAAACACATTTTTAATTTTACAGTTTCTATTAATCAACAACTCATTCAGAAGCAAAACAAATAACTCATTTAGAGAAATTAACTTCGAAGCATTTGAAAAAAACAAACGCTTTCTTACATATTTATATTATTTTTTTTAAAAAATTTAGTTCAACCGTCTAGATTGGACTATACGAGACAATAGCTAGGACGTACACAAAAAAAAATAGAACCCTTCTAGGGAGCAAGGGTAAGGGGCGAGGGATGAGTGTAACCACCCATCTCCCTAGAGATAAGTAACATCGTACATCTCAAGGCAATTTCGCTTATCTCGAGTGGGCACTCCCTAGAATTTTTGAATAAAATATGAGTAAATTTTTGTAATGAAAGGTATTGTAACATTCTCTAGGATTTGAATATTTATTGAGTATGATTTTAAGTACAATATTTATATTTTTCCAGCTCGGTGAGGCAAAATTGTCAAACGATTATCATTTAGCACCTAAAAAATAAACACATTTTAATTTTACAGTTTTTAATCAGCAGTCAATTAAAAAACTAAACAAACACTTCATTAAGAAGCTCATTTCTAACTCCACTTAAAAGTTAACATATTTTTTTAATAAATTTAGTATAACCGTCTAGATTGGAGCTATATGAGACAATAGCTAGGACGTACATCACAAAAGAAATATGAGTAAATTCTTAGGGAAAGCAGAAAAAAGAGTAAATGTTCATTCGAATTGTAGTTGAATATATAAAATATGATTTGGATCTTCTTGTAGAAAATTATGATGTATGATATCAATAGGATTTAGTTTACACATCCAAATACTTCACTAGTTTTTATTCAGTCCTTCAATATGCAGAAGATGATGACAATGCATCAGAACACTCAATATATGCAGAATCAGAAGCAAGGGAAGGTTGCCACTCCAACATCCCCATTAGTTTCCTCTTCTTGTAATTAGCCTTAAAACAGGCTTGCCTTAGTTTCTTGGTTCTCTCGTCAAGCTGAACCTCTGGCATTTCCTCCATCAATTTTCTTTCCTGCTCTAACAATTCGATAGCTTCTCGTTTCTTCAAGTCGCTTGATTCTCCTACTTCTGTCCCCACTTCCTACATAACAGTAAACAACAATTTACAAAGATAGATACAACTCCATTAACGGATTCATGGACTAACTAGAGAGAAACTAAACTACCTGCACATTCTTGATCAGTGTTTGCAAACTCATCAACTTTCGATGTGGCCATCTCGGGATGCCTAGTTCCCTGCACCTCTTCTTCAACAACGTCAACCCCACATTCAATTCCTTGGCTGCCTTGGTAATAGGCATGTAGAAATACTGCGATATAGTATCACGGGACAACTCACTCGAACTCGTATTGTTCTTCCTCTCTTTGCATCGGCTCACTTTCTTCCCTTTCGGTAGTAACTCCTCATCGTTATCACCTTTGTTCTCATACAACACAATCTGCTTATCAGTCTCAGCACCAACTTCATTCACAACCGATCCAAATTCATCTTCCCACACATTGTAAATTTCTCCTACAACCACAAATAAGGAAAACAACCCATATTAAATAAAATGAACTTTCAAAGTGTTAACCTAGAATTATATAATTGTAATAATCACCTTGAGGTGTGTTTTGGATTTGCATTGATGGGTATGGATCAAGATCAGTGGGGAGGTTCTCCATCAACGGCACGGCGTCTAATATTTCATCTTCGAAGGGGAATTCCCATGGACAACTGAAGCTTGAAAACCCACTACTTTCATAATCAAACAGAAAGAATATATGTCATACAAAACAATGAAAAATAAAATGAAAATGAACTCGTGCATGATACCTGAAATCAAGTGGATGCAACTGGCTTGAAGTGAAAAATGGGTCTTCTTCTTCAAAACCAAGTAATGTTGGTTCATAGACAGAGTAGTTGTAGTTTTGATATGATGACCTGATCTCCATTTTTTTGTGTTTGTGATGAGTAAGTTGTCAAGGATAGCACTTTAGAAATTTGGGTGAGAGTTTCTAAAATCAATGTATAGTGAGAGTGAAAGCTAAACTGTTTTGAAGGGGAAGGTGAAGAGGGTGCAAAATTTAGAGGTAATGACAAGGAGAAGGAGAGATTATAAATGAAGAGAATGTATCTGTGAATTGGAAATCGTGCGCCGTCGCATGGAGTGAAAACTGGCCATGCATTTGTTGATTTCGTGTGAGAGTTACAAGATGATTAGTGAGAGAGAGAGGATTAGTGATTAATGCAAATTTAATATGGGTTGATAGTGGATTAACATGAAATAGCCAACCAGGCCACTCTCTCCATGATCATCTTCTTCATCATGATCAATTGTACTGCATTAATGAAGAACGTTTTTTTTTACAGTTTGATTGATGAGAAAATAACCTCATGATCTTTCCCTGATGATTTATGAAGAATAAATTGAGAACGCCCCCATACATGCAGATGCAATTGGTGGAGAATCCATTTTTTGGAAATCAGTTGTGTTGGGTTCATGGTAAATTCCATATTAGTCCAGGTTTTTGGTACATAGAATTTCACTCTCCATGGGAAAAAAAAAGGTAAAATAGCTAGGGAACAAATTTGCGACTTTGAAAATTTTTAATATGAAAAAGTTACATGAAAATAAGTAAAACATGTTGTAGCGTTGTTTATTGTTGATGGCGTTCAATTTTGTCTCGACGCTATTGTTCATTTACTCTAAAATGTGGATGACAACACGCAGAAGTAAATTTTTTTTTAATGTAATTTCTCTTTTAATCAAATAATGTCAATTATGAACTGAACATATTGTGGCTTAAGGTGTTGATCTTTATCCTTGATTAAGAAATAAGAACCAACCTAATTAGTTCAATTTCCCAATTAAAATAATAGTTTATTGGGTGAGCACGTGTGGATATTGAATTTGGTTAGTTTGGCCCCTATTTCCCAATGATGGTAATCCTAGAAGATTGAGCCCAATTTCGAATACAAGAGTTTGGATATATAGGTCATTAACGAATACATATTGGGACCAACGAAGGGCTGAGCCCATGATTTATGATTGGGAGAGGTAAACGAGGGCGCGCGTGGGCGGCGAGTGATGAGAGACATTCAACTGAGAGACAAGAAGTACTGAACTACTTGCAGTTACAAGGCGTGGAAATCATGTTGTTGGTGAAAAGCACACTACTCCCTGAGCTAAACAAGGATTGCGATTTCGTGTTTTCAAGGTAATTTCAATATGTTGATTTTAAGAAATATTTTGTTATATATATAATTTGAAGTAATTAATATACTTTAAGTATTTTAAACTCTTACATATAACATAAATAGTTTCACGAGATTCGTTATGCATAACAATCACTTATATAACAAAACTTTAATTCTAAATTAAGGTAATAACATGTTAAAAAATTAAATAAATAAGATCATGAATGTTTTTACACACTTTTCTTGAAACAAAATAATGATAATTTTGTTGAAATTTTATAATAGCCATTTTGAAATTTATGAGTTATTTTGAAAATTATAAAGTGCTTAGTGGAAAATTTGTAATTAGATGAGCGTCAACATTTTGAGAACATGGAAATTTTTTTTTTTGGTCAAACACGAAGATGTTTATTAATGAAAGCAAAGGAAACAAAAAACAAAGAGAAACATTCCTATATCAAGGAATGCCAAAACACCATGAAAGTGTCAAAACCCAAATCCCTAAGCAAATTACAAGTCGAACCCATCCTCCATAGCAATTTTCTAATCTCGATAAAGATAGAGTGTTCTGATATGTTGAGTCCTTCAAATACCCTTTTTATTTCTTTCTTTCCACACACACCACATGAGAACGTGAGGGACCCTACGCCATAACCACTCCCCCAACGGGAAGGATTAGCTTGAGACCACCAACTTAGCCAATCTAAAATGGAGCCTTGAAACATCAAACTCAAACCAAATTCTGCAAAGAAACTGCTCCAAATTGATTTGGAGAAGCATCAATGAAGCATCAAATGGTCCAGCGTCTCGCCAATTTCATTGCAAAGCACACAAAGATTCCCTGTGTGGATTCCTCTTTTCCGTAACCTATCTTTAGTCAAGATCTTCTCATGCAATACTGGCCAACTAAAGAAATTAATCCAAGGAAAAAAGTTTTTCACCCATACCAGATTTTTGTGAGAGGAAATGAAGGGATTAGAGTGGGTCTCATAGTGAGATGCAACCAACATGTTCGAAAATTCTTTCACTGAGAAGCCCACACCTTTACCCTTCCACACCAAACTATCAGATCCCTCTAAGAGCATTTGTCTACCCAACAGAAGCATTAGATTAGCGAACTCTTCTAGCTTCACAATATTTAGGGGTCTTCGAAAGAAAATATCCCAAGAATTTCCGTTAGACCAAAAATTGCTCACACTCCCATATTGATTGTTGTTAATGATAAACAACATTGAGATGGACTTCCACAAAGAGTATCCGTAGGAAGTGTACTTAGTTATCTTTTCCCAAACCCATCTATTGCGCCCATATTTGTCCATAATGAGAGATCCTTATAAATTATCATTTTCTTCTGCAAATCGCCAGAGCCACTTAGAAAGTGCAATATTGAAAGTGAACACCTGACGAATGCCTAAACCACCTTGAGATTTAGGGCAACAAATTTTCTCCCAGCCCACCAAATGCATATTTCTAGAGTTATGAGTAGAACCCCAAAGAAAATCGCGCATGATCTGTTCCATCTTGGCTGCTATTAAACAGGGAACCTTGATAAGAGACAGAATGAACATCGGGATAGAAGCTAATGTGGATTGTACAAGAGCTACTCTGCCTGCTTTAGAGAGAAATTTGCCTTTCCAAGACGCTAGTTTCGATTCCATCCTTTCGATCGTCTCATCCCACACAGCTTTACTTTTGAAACTAGCCCCCAAAGGCATGCCCAAATACTTAACTGGAAGATGACCCGCTGAACAACCCAATAAACCCGCCAACTGGTGCAGATGAGGGACATCTCCAATAGGCAACACCCTTGATTTGTAAAAGTTGATTTTCAGACCTGAAATAACTTCAAACCAAAACATAATTCTTTTAAGAGCAAGAACCTGAGAAGCGAAAACATCACAAAAGATGATAGTATCATCCGCATATTGAAGAATAGAAACAGGCGGACTACCCTCCGCGACAGAAAACCCTCTGACTAGGCCAGCATCAACCGCTTTAAGAATAATTTGTGTTAAACCTTCTGCTGCTATAGTAAAAAGAAGAGGAGATAGGGGATCGTCTTGGCGCAAGCCTTTCGAGCTATTGAAAAACCCGTGTAGCTGACCATTAATTTTTAGAGAGAAATTAGCTGCAGATCTGCAAGTGTGAAGCCAATGAATCTATTTGGAGTCAAACCCCATGTGAGCCATTACCAAATGATGATTTTAACACATGCGAGCCATTACCAAATGTCAAAGTTTAGGCCAACATGGAAAAATGACAGTTCTCAATTTCATTTTGGTTCAAGATTTTGATATTTCACCGTAGGGATTAGATGTAATGGATCTCGTTGCTTTATCTTCGAGACGGGACGGGATGAGCACTCACAATCAGCTAAGTCTACAGTTCCTTTATCACAATTTAAATCTAGAATGCCAAACACGTTTTGCAGTTTTTCTACAGTTTGTTAATTTTAATCTATGTACCCATTAAGAACCATAGTCGTAGTACTAGTGCCCATTCTGAGTGGATCGATATGTGGCACACCCATACTAGCGGCTTTTCATTTGGTAAACCTATAAGAGGAATGAACAATGTAAAATGTAGGAGTGGGCAAAAACCGATTTAAATTCGGTTAACCGACCGAACCGATTTTCAAATTCGGTTCGGTAACCGAACCGAACCGAAATATGAGTAGAAAGAAAATAATTTAAACCGAACCGATTATAAACGGTTCGAAATCGGTTTACAGTTTTGAACCGACCGATTTATAACCGAACCGACCGATTAATTAGATATATATAAATAACTAAATAACAAGTAGGTGTCAATACTTGATTAGTGCAACAAATGCACTGCAATACACCCTGTTGCACTAAATCACCATCTTCTCTCAAAGTTTTCAATTTTTGGCTAAAAATTGGGTCTATAAAAAAATTGGGCCTGTAAAAAAATTAGACATGTTTTAATGAAAGTATTTCAAATGCTTGAGCCTGAAATTTTGGCCCAACCGAACCGAACCGATCCGAAATTCGGTTAAACCAAATTCATCGATTTACAAATACAAAATTCGGTTTCGGTTTGAATTTTGGGCAAACCGAATGAAATCCGTTCGAAAGCGGTTTGGGGCTCAAAACGAACCGAACCGACATTACCCACCCCTAGTAAAATGTGGGGTAAATCCGAAACACCCAAGTGTATGAAGCCATAATTTGAAATTCCTATGCTATGTGGCTTTGCATCAGAACAATAATATTAACTCAAAATCAAAAGCCCAAGTAGCAGCACTAATGACATGATATAGGCCCAACCTGAAATATGACCGTGCCTGGAAATTTACATGGATTGGGTTTAGTTCATACTAGTGTTTAGGTAAATAGCCCAAGCCAATGAACTCCACCCTTAGTTGGCTGACTCCAATCCACGCTTGCATTTTGCATCCCTAAGTCAAATCATTAAGAAAAAAACTAAGCTGATTATAGTATTGATTATTATAGTGTTGAACAACAGTTCAATAATGTTAAGAGTGAGGCTAGAAAATCAGGTTTTGTAAACATGTCTTGCAATCAGGATGATGTGGCATTGTTAGAGGAGTTTATTACAACCTCAAAATACACAAAATCTTTAGAGATTTCATCGTTCTTTTCAGATCATGACACGTCATTCTGATTACAAAACATGATTGCGAAAACCTGATTTCATAGCATTTTTGTAATGTTAATACTGCAAATTTGATGAAAACTTGGGCTTTACTTGCATTTCAATTCAAGTCAATAGTGGATGCATAACTTGTGCTGATTATAGTATTGAACAAGAACTAGAAGTGTTCCACATGTATTTATTTTTACATTTCTTATTTTAACTAATGTCAATAACTTTGACATTTGTATGATGATTTATCTTAAAATCCAATTAATAATAATAAATATTAAAAAATAAGTTAGAGATCGGATGGGCGGGATTGAAAATTTTTATCCTGATTTTATACCACTCTAGATTGAGAGGGGATGGGATCGAGATGAGTTTGCTCAATCCAAAAAGACCTAAAAAAAAGGGCTGAACCAGGACGAGATCGAGATTGTGAGATGGGATGCCCACCCCTATTTCACTGAGATACATGTACACTTTCAGTCATAGTCTAGTAAGTTTGCATCATCAAAACGCATGCAATATAAGTCTACATTGGTGGGTAACAGGAGTATATCTACACTGTAAACTCACACATTATTACCATGGATAAACACACGAGAAATTTTGGCCATGAATAATTGTAGTGTGCTTAATATTCCAACAAACAATGATTTGAAAATAATGTAAATGGGTGACGCACATTTGATATAATATTGGTGGGTAACATGGTGATGCGAACTTCAGGCAATCAAAAATTCTAAATGACGAGAAAATGGGCGAGGAAGGGGGTGCAACCTTCCCTCGCCCATTTCCTCGTCTACAAGTAGGGCTCTCAGGCAATCTCACTGTGAGTAGTGTGTAGCTATATATTTGATTTTGATACATGCAACTCTCCCCCAATCCCCATATAGCAAGGTTTGTGTGTGGAACAACACCAAATGATTAGGTTCAATCTGGAACCAAGATCCCACTTTTCTTGGACCCTGTTCTTGAAAAAAAATTTCTCAAATTTTGTTGTTTTGAAGGAAATTTTTTTTGTGAACAATCCCCATGTAAACCTCAAACCCACTAAAAGTAGAAATCATTTTTCTTGAGATAAGCGAAATTGCTTTCAGATGCATGGTGTCGCTTATCTCGAGAGATAACCACCCACCCCTTACCCTCGCTCCCTAGAAGGGCTCCACTAAAAATGTATTGTTAAATTCAAATGTACCAACACGGACAAAAAAATGAGCAGAAATTCTAAATGTCGAGGTTTTGGGCGAGGAAACCAGCGAGGGAAATGAGGTGGAGGGGTGAAAGCTGTTCAATTTCCTCGAGATGCCTGCGTTGACTTTTTGCGCGCGCATTCCGAGGGAGGTGAACGGCTCCCACCCCGCCACCTCCCTCCCCTCGCTCATTTCCTCGCCCAAAACCTCGACAGCAAGAATTACTCAAAAATGAGTAGTCTAGATTCACCAAAAAATATTAAAATCAAGAAAAAAGACACGTGGAATGAAGCCTTCTGCTTCCCATTTCTTCAGTTTCTAAACTCTTGGTATAGAGCAACAGGGCAGGGCTTAATAAGCAACCAAACAAATCTCTTCATCCTTCTGCCTTCTTTAGGGTTTTGTTGTTCTTCTTGTTTCGTTTTTCCGATTTCTGCTGCTTGGTAATAATCTCTTCATCTCCATTTTTACATTTTCTTTTTAAATTTTTGTTCATGTTTTACTTTATTTGATTGTTTTTTAATTTTGTCTTGCAAGTTTTGTGTGTTTGTGAATTTCTTTTGTAGAAGACTTGTGGCAATTTAATTTCTCCGTCATTTTTTTGCAAAATTTTGGACTTAGATTGACTGCTTATGAACTTCTGCAAACTCAGTTTGATGAGTGGTGATTGTCTGATAGGAAAGCTTGTGTCAATCACTTACTCTGTCATCAGCTTCGTTTTTCCTTTTGTCGAATTAGTTGTTTACATAAGATATGTTGTTTTTGGTTTCTCACAAAATTTAATCATCTTGGAATTTTTTTCTATAAGGGTGTGTTTGGTTGCATGGAATCCTATGCCATGGGAATCTATGAGGGGAACACTATATTTTAGGCTAAATTGATATATCACTCCACATTTACCATTTGTCCACCATTTGATTTTGTGATCAATGGTGGGAATGGAAGTCCCATGAACATGGGAATCCCACTCCTTGGCCCCCCAAGGCATGTGATTCCCATGTTCATGGGACTTTCATTCCCACAATTGATCACAAAACCAAATGATGGATGTGGAGTGATATATCAATTTAGCTTAAAATGTAGTGGTCCCCTCATGAATTTTCATTACATAGGATTCCATGCAACCAAACACACCCTAAGTGTTGTCTTTCTAACCAAGGGATTCACACTACTCATGATGTTACTAGCTAATCTATGGTTATAAGTCCATTGTCAACAGAATTTCCTTCATTTTTCTCGTCATTTGTTCATGGAATTGATGACTACATGGCTATAAAGTCCTTTCTTAATGAGTAAAATTTTCTTTCTTGTAAAAACAAGATTTTATTCACACATTTATGTGCATGTATATGAGCATCACAGTAATCAAGTTTTTAACTGAAAGTGACATGACTTTGTAGTCGCCAGACACTCTAATCTCGTAGTCGCGAACTTGCGGTTCTTTAGAGAAAGAAAAGTCAAAAATTCAAGGAATTGGAACACATCACATGCCTCGGTGCTAAAATGTAAATTTTGTTAAGGCAAAAAAGTAAATATTGATCTTGCGTTTAGAAAGGAAATTGAAACTAGGCACCTTAAATGGGGATTGACGGTACTAAGGAACTTCATTCACATAATTACAGATACTACTTCATCGGCATAACTTATATTAGTTCATTCGTAATTTATGTACATCCCTTTACAACCAATGGCATACTGTAAGTGTAACCATTAGCTAGAGACAATCTTTTCGGTATTGTTACATTTATGAACTGCTTTCAGAACTACTAGTGCACTATAAACAACCTTTAGAGCTCCACCATTTATCATAACCTTGTAACCTTTGGACTCTAAAGCACTAACGGAGATGAGATTCTTCTTCAAATCGGGTATACACCGAACATCATTCAAAACCCGAACAAGTCCATTATGCAGCTTCAACTTGATTCTACTTATCTCAGCAATTTTACATTTTTCATTGCTTGCCCATATGGACAACACTACCATCCATCTCTCTAAAATTAAAAAACCAGTCCCTATGGGGACACATGTGATAGGTAGAATCCGAATCAAGTTGCCATTCATCAGAATAATTTACCACTGTCGAAGTTGCAGACAACAAATATGCATCATCCTCATCCTAACTCGTCTTCATCCAAATTTTGCACCACATTCACATCTGACTTTTTCTTTCATTTTTCTATTGCAATTTTCAACTTCTCACAGTAAATCTTTCAATGACCCTTCTCATGACAGTAGATACATTCACTCTTCGGCAAAAATCTTATGTCTATAATTTTTCCTCTTGACTTTGATATTCCTCTATCAGCAACATTTATCTTTTCAGATCTTCCCCTCGCTACCAAGACTTCTGACGTTGCATTCCTATAGACTTTGAGATCCTTCATCCTCAATTCATTATTTAGCAACGCCATAGCCACCTCATCATAGTCAGTCAATTATTCTTTTTTTGTTAACAAAGTCGTAACGAGATGTTCATATTATTCTCGAAGGGAATTCAAAAGACACAAAGCCTTGTAATTTTCAGGAACATCTTGTTCCAAATTCAATAGGTCGACAGTAAGCCTATTGAGCTCATCTAAGTGTTCTGACAACATAATCCTGGGTCTCATTCGTGAAGAACTTATTCTGGATGCTCTTTGTCACGTACTTGTCTTCCAACTTTTTTCATAGCACCTTAGCGGAGGTTTCCTTCAAACGAATAATTTTTGTTCATTCACTAAACACAATCTTATTGACTTGCATGCTTGCCGATTCATCTTGGTCCATTATTCTTTTTTCATGTTCTCCAGCTTGTCTCCTAAAGCATCATCCAAGTTCTCTTTTGCCAACACATCCAAAACTTCACATTGCCACATTCCGAAGTTATCTTTTCCATTGAACTTTTCTATGTCAAATTTACCGACTGTAGCGGTAACCATCTTTGATCCAGAGGTTGATGGATTTGACATAATTTTCACAAACCATTGGTTCGCGCAACTCCAAACGAACCCAAAGAACTAACCCTCTACTCTGATACCAATTTGTTACGCGCCGAAGCATTACAAATATCTAAATGCGAAGTTACAAAGCAAAATACTAAAAATACCGGAGACAATTAAATTTATGCAGTTCGGCAATTTGCCTACGTCTACGACAATTAACAATTTTACTAGTGAGATCGAAACAATACAACTGGAGAGAGCTACACGACGTTAATAATGTTACACATACACATCTAAACGACACCACACAAATATATGCGGGTGCATATATCACACAAACAAAATAAAACAACTCATTTTCTCTCTCCTCTCAAACACATCTCTGTCACACGAAAAATTCTAATTGTCGAGGGAAGCAGCGAGGAAAACAGCGAGGGACCCCACAGGGGGGAGGTGGAGCCGTCCATTCCCCTCGGGATGCGCATTTGCCCTCGACATCCCTCGACAATAGACGGGTTCCACACACAGATCCTCACAAGCTACAAAGGGGAAGAACAAACCCTAATTCTCTCAAAACCAATCGATTGAGGACGAAGAAAAAGGAGGAAACCCAACCTTTTATAGCTTGAAGAGACGGTGGTGGAGGGCGGTGGAAACCCTTCCACCACCTTCTTCTCTCGTCTACTTCCTTCTTTTTTGCCTTTTGTTCAACCATTTCGGTTGCCAACAAATTCCAACTATGTATCTTCACAATCCAGCGAGTTCTTCTCTGCAATTTCCAGCTAATAGACTACAAATCTCCACCGAATTCGGCCGCCGACATACCTTACCGACTTCCATCAAGTTTTTCTCTTTAACCTGAGTTTCAGATATGTTTTTCAACATTAAGTGCGCTAGCCTGTGTTTCAGTAATGTTTACTTCCTTGTTTTTGTCCTGTTTTCTATGTTACTAATTCTGTTTTCTATATATAACTTTTGTCTGCTTCAGAGATCGATGCAGATGGACCATTGCTTGGTGGCATGACAACGACGTATGCTGAGACTTTATAAACGGCAAAAACAACGCTCCATTGTAGAAATGAAGATGTAAGAAGATCAAAGAAGATTGCGATGGCATGCTATGAATGTACAGAAGATTCATGCATCAAACCAACACTTACTGCTCTGTTTGTTGCAACAACCACAACAACAACATAGGTTAGCAGCACCAAATGCAACCATCAATCTAGTTAGTCAGCAAATAAGGGAGGAAGTTTGCGAAGGGATCCACCAACTAAATGAGTCCAAGAGTAGAACGGATCCAAGGAGAGTGGTTAATTATTAATTTAAACCTCCAAGCAATTATTTTTACTTGTGTCAGTGCCCAACCCAACACAGATATGAGGGGTTAGACACGTTCACTAAAATTGACCTATACCAAGACACTCCTATACTGTGTAACATTATTTGTTTTTTCAGCGGTCTTCATTTTATCAGTCATTAGAGCAATTTTTCTATACATCACTAACTTGCCATAATATACACATTAACATTTAGAAAGAAATGAATCCTTGGTATGTGAAAAAGATGATGATCTAAGCATGGAGAGTTTGGTGTTGGAGTCATCCAATCCAATATGCATCTGACGCATGATTTATTTTGAATATGAAGTGCCCTTATTACATTGCCAGTAAGCAAGCCATGTCATAGTGCAGAATATGATAAGTTTAAGGCCAAATTGTGTTCTTTCTTTCATTTATCAGCAATATAAATACTGTAGTTAAAATACAATAGGAAACCACCATACATTAGGAAACCTCCCAAACCAAGGAAACAAATCACTAGCCATCGGAAAGTTTCCTAACTCCATAAAACTTCTAACCCCATAAAACTTGCAGCACAATATGCTAAAATATATTTTCCTAACAATAGAATGTATTTCCTAATACTGGAAGATATTTTCCTAACAATAGGAAATACATCCTAATACTGGAAGATATTTTCCTAACAATAGGATGTATTTCCTAATACCCCCCCTCAAGTTGGAGCATGAGGGTTAAGAATGCCCAACTTGCCAAAGAGATAATCGAACTGCGATTTGCCCAAAGCCTTTGTGAAAATGTCTGCCAACTGATCAGTCGTTGGCACATAAGAAGGAACAATAAGACCATCCAGAATGGCATCACGAACGAAGTGACAATCAACTTCAATATGCTTCGTACGTTCATGGAAGACGGGGTTTTGCGCAATGTATATGGCAGACTGACTATCACAAAAGAGGGGAACGACCTTGGGATGAAGTACCCCTAAACTCAATAATAAACCTTTCAACCATTTCAACTCACACGTTATGGCGGCCATAGAGCGATATTCCGCCTCGGCCGAAGAACGAGAAACCGTATGTTGCTTCTTAGTTTTCCAAGCAATCGGAGAATGGCCCAAAAACACCAACCACCCCGTCAGGGACCTCCGAGTAATAGGGCAAGCGGCCCAATCAGAATCACACCAACCTTGCAAAGTCAAGTCACTATCCGAGCGCAGGAGAATACCGTAACCCGGAGTACCTTTCAAATAGCGGACAACGCGCAATGCAGCATCCCAATGCTCCTGTCGCGGTTGCTGTATAAACTGAGATAGCACATGAATCGAGTACGTCAAATCAGGACGTGTGACCGCCAAATAGACCAAACGCCCCACCAGACGCCTATAAGACTCAGGATCCGAGAGAAGAAAACCTGTGGCACGGGCCAGTTGATGGTTTTGTTCGATCGGAGACATAGCAGGCTTCGAACCCAAGAGACCCACCTCCGAAATAATATCAAGTGCATATTTACGTTGAAAAGAAACAACTCTGCAGAGCTGCGGGCAACCTTAATACCAAGGAAGTATTTAAGGACCCCGAGGTCCTTCATATGAAAACATGAGCCAAGATAGCTTTTAAACAGAGCCAAAGCAGCAGAATCATTCCCAGTGAGTATTAAATCATCAACATACACGAGCACATTAATTTGAACCGGCCCCTTCTTATAAGTAAAAAGGGAATAATCAGAATAGGACTGTAAAAACCATACCCTTTTAAAGCTGACACGAGCTTAGCAAACCAACATCTAGGAGCCTGTTTCAATCCATATAGAGATTTACACAACCGACACACCAAACCAGGTTCATCAGAGGTAAAGCCAGGAGGGAGTTTCATATAGACCTCCTCATCTAGATCCCCGTGTAGGAAAGCATTGTGTACATCCATCTGATGCAACTCCCAATTTTTAGAAGCGCAATTGCAAGGAATGCGCGAACAGTCGTCATTTTTGCCACTGGAGCGAATGTCTCGTCATAATCTATCCCTTCGGTCTGATGATTACCGAAAACAACCAAACGAGCCTTCAATCTCTCAATACTAGCATCATATTTGTACTTTATCTTATACAACCATTGACTACCAAGAGCCTTCTTCCCTGAAGGCAACTTTTCCATAGTCCACGTCCCATTGTCTTCCAAGGCCCGCATCTCCGCTTGCATAGCGGCGCGCCACCCTGCATCTTTTACAGCCTCCTTAAAAGACTGTGGCTCTCTTCCAGCTGTAATAGCTGCAATAAATTTCGGTGTTTCACAGAAAAACTGTCACAACTAACATAATGTGCTATAGGATAAGGTGTACCTGAGGGAGGTGAAGATGTAGAAGCAGGTGAAGCGGAGGATGGACTATTTTTCTTCACCGTAGTGTGTGTAACAAAGTCACGTAGCTTAACCGAAGAATACTTTTCCCAAAAGCCACGACCTAAATGCTCACTTGGCGGAGCATCTCCCGGCACTGCCCCCCTGAATCATCCGTATGAGAAGGCGTAGGCAACACCAGTGGCTGCGGTGCAGGGAGCACGGGCTGCAACGGCTTGGCGGTGGGCTGTGGTATGGCTCGCGGCTGCTGGGCTGGAGCAGGCCTGGGTGTGGACGGTGTGGCGGCGGCTGCAGCTGTGTGGTGGCCTGCGACTGCGGGTCTGGAACACCCTTGGGCGTGGGAGGGCGTACTGGCTGCACCTCCTCATCATTTTCTAAAAAATCCGGAAAATCCACAGCCACCCCGTCATGCAGATCACCATGAATGTCATTGCGAGCAGCAAAATTAGTAGCCTCAACATCAATATATGGGAACACATTCTCATAAAACGTGACATCCCTGGACACAAAAAAATCTTGCTTGTCCAAATCAAACAAATACCAACCCTTCTTGCCAAACGGATATCCCACAAATACACATTTACGACTCCTACTGGCAAACTTATCACCCTTTGCCTTCTGATTATGGGCGAAGCACAGAGAGTCGAAAACACGCAATTCACCAAAGGAAGGCGGATCACCAAACAAGACTTCATATGGAGTTTTATTGCCAAGAATACTAGAAGGTGTCCGATTGATTATATGAGCAGCGACAAGGGCACATTCCCCCCAAAAATAAAGCGGTAAACCACCCTGAAATCGTAGTGCCCGAGCAACATTCAAAATGTGTTTATGTTTCCTTTCTACCCGGCCATTTTGTTGAAGAGTCCCCACACAAGAAGTTTGAAACAGAATTCCATTGACCAAAAAATAATCCTTAAGGCAATTAAATTCAGTACCATTATCACTACGAACAATCTTCAATTTCTGAGAAAACTGTCTATCAATCATAGCTATAAAGGACATAAACATTTTAAAAGCCTCCGTTTTATCAACTAACAGATAGATCCACACAGCGCGGGAAAAGTCATCCACTAATGTCAAAAAAAAAGCGAGCCCCACAAGACGATGGTGTATCATATGGCCCCCATAAATCACAATGTACTAACTCGAAAATTCGAGTAGATTTATTATCACTCAACTGAAAACTATCCCTAGAATGTTTAGCACAGTGACAAACTTCACATGCTTTATTCAAGTTACCACTAGAATTGCTGAAAAACGGAAGCAACTTCACCACTTTCTCGGAAGGATGACCCAATCTGCGATGCCAAAGCTCCAAAGAAGTTGAAGAGGTAACTGAAACTGCTTGTACCTTTGTCTCCTCCCGTAAGTAGTATAGTCCATCCCTTCTGTCACCCGTTCCAATCACCTCCCTCGTGTGTCGGTCCTGGATAGCACACAAGTCTGAGTTAGTTATGAATTCACAGTTTATATCATCACTCAATTGTGAAGCCGAAATTAAATTACAATTTAATTTTGGAACATAAAGAACATGGTTAAGGATAATTTTGTCAGTAAGTTTGACAAGTCCTTCCTTCAAGGCAACAACACTCTGACCATCCGGAAGGCCAACAGAACAGGGAGTCACATTTCTTAAATCCGACAAATACGAAAAATCACCAGTAACATGATTGGAGCACCCAGTGTCAATAATCCACTTACCGTTCAACCGATGAGGGGAAGGGTGAGGAGTGTTGAAAGCGGCCATGAGAGCTTGCCATTGTTCGGCAGAAAAACCTCGTAGAGGTGCAGCCGACGAAGATCCTGGCGGTGCTATCAGTGCCTGGTCAGACGTGGCCTTGTTGGCCTTGACGTGTCCGCGGCCACGTGCAGCAGCAAGTGGTGCAACCCCCTTCATCGCACTTTTAGCGCCATACTTCTCAATGAACCAATCTGGAGTGCCGTGCAGCTCAAAGCAGGTGGTGTCGTTATGACCGTCTTGTGGCAGTGTGAGCAGACCAGGGCAGCCTTCTCGGCTCAAGTAAGGCGTGGTTTGGAACGATTGTCCATACGTACCGCAAAGCCCACAACTTCAAATGCCTTGTCTTTAATGCGTGTTATCCCCCTAACTCTTTCCTCTTGAGCTATTGTTTGGAAAGCTCTATTTAGTGATGGCAGGGGGTCTTGAGACAAGAGAGTAGAGCGCAGGGAGGCATAATATTCGAAAACCAAACCAAGCAGGAATTGATGCAATCGATCTCTCTCACGCCTTTCCGCATGCTATTTACCTACACCACAAGTACACCTACCACACTTGCAAGAGATTAAGGGTTCGTGTTTATCTAGTTCATCCCACAACATAGTTAGTTTGCTGAAATAAATCGCAATGGGCATAGTTTTGGTCTGCTCACAGCGATTTATGTCAGATTTTAGTTGTTGTATTCTTGGACCATTGACAAGACAAAATCTTTCATGCAAATCATCCCACAATCGTTTTGCATCATCATAGTTTGATAACATAGATTTTACCTCTGAGTCGATCGTGTTCATGAGCCAAGAAACGAGCATGCAGTGAATTGTAATCCAATCATCATTCGTGCAAGGGGGAACCAGGTCTTTAATGGAGCCATCAAGAAAACCAAATTTTCTGCGGGAAGTAAGAGCAACACGAATTGCGTGAGACCAATCATCAAAGTTGTCGAGTTTGAGGCGAATCGGAGTGATAAAATCCCCAGGCCTATCTTGCGGCCCTAGAAAGAATGGTGAATTAGCCTCGATCTTTGGAGGCTGTGATGGAGGAGTTTCCCCACCAGCCATAGCAAACAATCAAGATAGAAGAAAGTTTTAGGTAGGCTCTGATACCATGATAAGTTTAAGGCCAAATTGTGTTCTTTCTTTCATTCATCAGCAATATAAATACTGTAGTTAAAATACAATAGGAAACCTCCCAAACCAAGGAAACAAATCACTAGCCATCGGAAAGTTTCCTAACTCCATAAAACTTCTAACCCCATAAAACTTGCAACACAATATGCTAAAATATATTTTCCTAACAATAGAATGTATTTCCTAATACTGGAAGATATTTTCCTAACAATAGGAAATACATCCTAATACTGGAAGATATTTTCCTAACAATAGGATGTATTTCCTAATAGAATATAAACTGCCCCATAAATGAGATATTGCATAGAGTTTGGACTAGCAAAAATGTCCGCCATTTTGTATGGTTTTAGTTTAATTTATGTTCCATGCATGGCTGTATAAGGAGCAACTGTTTGTAAGATATTTGGATCCACGGGTGCCTATTCACGTGGAGGCATGTAACGACCCGATCTAATCCACATGGTATGATGCTGTTCGCTTTGGGGTAACTACCCTCACGACTTTATGCATCATACCAAGTGGATACAAACTCACACATAAGTAGCTCATTCCCTTCTCTTACCCATGCAATATGAGACTATAACCCCTAGATAGTCTGCTAGCCTGACAACCCGCCTACACAAGGGTGTTACAAGGCAGGCCTAGCTTTGGAGAGCTAATCTATGTTGTGTTATATTACTCCAGGCCGTTTCTCTACTATCAGGTGCTATAACACAGATGTTTTCTTCTATTTGTTTGTTTTACCTAAATATGACTGATATTGATTTTAGGACAATGTTTGGAGCTACAACTCGATGAACAAGTGATCACCAATGTGGAAGTTCAGGTGTGAAGAGAAGAGGAACTCCATTGAACAAAAAAAAAAAAAAAAAAAAAAAAAACTCCATTGAACAAAATCAATGGTGAAGTCAGACAGAAACATACATCCAAAGAAAGGGGAATATGTACGTGGTTCACCAAACTGATTCTGGTAAGTGACTTTGGGATCCAAGGGCAGGTATTCATTTTCATGCAGAAAAAGAGGTGGCCCTATCTTTGAGGAGGCAATCTATTTTCAATACTCCAGTAGTCCAACTGCCTTTTCCTATTCTATGGTACAATCACTGTAACACCTAGGTTTTTATTTTTCAGCAAGTTGCAACTAAATGTGATTGGTTTCTTGCAGAGCAAAGTTCACAGCTACAACTCCTTGAAATAGTGACAGCCAATTGGAAAAACTCGATTGAAGTAGACAAAACATGAAACGCGTCAGAAACATGCCGATCTAACAAAAATGGAAACGTGTGCTAGAGTCGGATCACCAAATTAATGTTGGTAAGTGATTTGATATGGGCATTCTCACAATTAGCAAGGAGCATGCAAAGCCAAATTGACTGCTCCGCAGTACATTACTTGTAAACGAATAGACTGAACTGGAGACCGGTGTGCTCATCTCTTGTCTTGATATGTACACCAATTGTATTCACTAAGGCCCTAAATCATTCTTGTATTTGTTTGGGGAGGCAATTATATATTTTTTATTCCATATATGTGATCATCTATTATAGCACCTAGGTTTACTTTTTCAGCTTGTTTCAACAAAATACATGACTATTTCCTTTGTAGATGGAAGTTTTGAGCTTCAACTTTCGGAGCAAGTGACATCCAAAGTGCAAGGTGCAGCTTCATGAGTGAAAAGAAAAACTCAATTGAACCAAATGAAACATGAAGCCCGACAAAAAATGCACATCTCAAAGGGAAACATGTGCTTTAGTTGAATAACCAAACTATTTCTATCAATGAGGTACTAGCTCAACTAGTAGATTTGTGGCAGATAATATCACAAGTGTTGGGTTTGAACTCTGTCGGAGGCGTTTAACGGTAATGGGATCAAATAAAACCTTGCTCGCCTTTCTTTAAAAAAAAAAAAAAACCTATTTCTTGTAAGTAATTTGACGATTACCATTTATTATGGTAGATGACTTTCTCGGTATCAACCGGGGAAATCCTAATGGAACATGCGGCTGACAGGGACCTAGCTGACAAGGCAGGCTCTTCAAGTCGTTATAATTTTGTTTTTGGAAATTGAACTGGGATTTTTAGGATCCCCAAAAAAGGATGATGAAGATTACAATCGGTCAAACGTTCACTCATTACACTATCAATATAAACATAAGTTGCTTCAAAATCTCAACAAAGAACCTAATTTGTTCTAGTTCAGTGGTCTGCTACAGAAGTAGTTGCTTGGTGCATCTACCATAAATTTACTCTTTTATAAGCACCAATCAATCATTTGATGACCTTAAGACCTGATTTATACCTAATGTAGAGCTCAAGATGTAAGAAAAGTTGATGTAAAGAACTGGAGAGCAATGAACCCTAACAAAGATACCATTGAATGCTAGCATCCATACAAGATTCCAATAGACGTCTACATCTTATATAAATTATTGTCATCAATTACCTGAAATTAGGGTTTGCCCTCTTGATTCGAGAAGATCTTCTAGGAGCGTCTTTCTTAGGCAACTGAGTTGTGGTAACCTCATATTCTTCTTCAATAGGCGATTGAGTTGTGGTAATTTCGTATTCTTCTTCAATAGTGTTTTGACCCACCATAGTTGCTTCATTTTCCAATAGAACTTTTATTTCGATGAGTTTTTCTTTCAACAAATCCCTGTCCAATCTTTTTATTGTTTCCTTCAGAGCATTACTAATTTCATTCCCATTGTCATATTCTTCTATCATTTTCAAAATATTTTTAACCTTAGAGAGGGATTATGGACCTCCATCTATTCCATCAAAGAAGAGTTCTTGTTCATCCATGGATGTAGAGGTAGAAACCATTTGGAGGTTGTTTGGAGACTTTGTTTGAGTAATGCTATCTCCATTAAAAGCCATATTTCTCGAGTGCTACTGACATCAATGGGCTGGTAGGAATACCTCCAACCACTGACGGATTTGTGTCCTTCTTGGGTGTCATCTCTCTTGTTCTATCGTCACATCATCCTCATCACTGGCCTGTTTTGAGGCTGATAGCTTCTTCATCTCCTTCCTCAGCACTCAATATGGCTGCTTCTTTGTCTTGGGGAGCCACTACGTGTTGCGTAGTTGGAGCTGTCATTCTCATTCACACCTAGCTCTTCCTGGGCACTCATGTCCTTGAACCCCCACGCCTATTTTGGGGCTGAATGTGTATCTTCCTGATGCAATGATCCAGTCCTCTTCATCCTTCTCAGGCTCCTCATTCTTACTCCCTTTCTCTCTCCATATTGAGTGTGTGTGTTCTTCATTGATTTGTTCTTTGGGTAGTTAGTTTTATTATGTCCAAAATGGCACACAGATTATACTTTGCTGGCACCCATGCATATTCGACATCCACTGCTATATGTTTGTCGACATTGATGGCTATTGGAATAGATTTGGGTAGCTGGCTAGTGGTTTCAATCTCGACACACACAAAAAATTCTTATGCTCCAAGAGAATCGAACTTGAATCATTAGTAATGAAGTTGTAAAGACCAATCACTATACCAAAGAGTTAATATAGTTGTTTATTTATAAATATATTTTTACTGTAATGCATCGATTATGTAGGAATTAGGGCTGGCAGGGAAAGAGAGTTGAGTGATTAAAAAAAAACGAGAAGCTCTCAAATTACTAAAGCAAGAAAGTAAAGTGATGGAGGAACAACCAAAACTTCGACCATAAAAATAAAAAACCTTAGGAAAGCCTTTTTTAAGGCTAACAAGAAGAGGAATTAGTTAATGAGGATATTGGAGTGACGACCTTCCACTGCTGCAAATTCTGCCTGTGTTGAGTGCTCTGATTCATTGTCGTCATCTACTGCACACTCAAAGATTAAGGCCCGACTAGTTTTGTTTTTCCGAAACTAGATGCCACATGAAATAAGCTTTTATTCCAAGAGCTTTGTTCCATTTATTGAGAATACACGAATGGTGGATACATTTATGAATTAAGTATACCATTTATGAGCATGCTTATATTAAACAGCTAGAGAAACACAGTGAGCTGAACGGTTCTATTACAGTACTGAGCAATACCAATAGCGTCAAATTCATAATTAAAGACCATTCATTCCAAACACCAAGAACATGTTTGATTTGTTCAGGAGCAGAGTCTAGGCCCTGTTTTAGCCTGCAATAGAAGCTGTGTTGATCAACCAGATGAAGGGCAGCTTCATATAAATCTGCCACACTACAGAAAAACTTTACAAATAATTTACTAAATGGTTAAGAAGCATATAACATTCAACATCTATCTCCCATTTATATAATGTCAAAAAAGTCTACAGCTCTTGAAGTAAGTTATTGTATGAATTAAAAAAAACAACGGCTTAAAAATCAAAAATCAAGTCAGATATTTAAAATTTTATTTTGTAAATTAACTTGCTAGCCTCTAGATCATTGTGAAAATATTTAGAATAATGAATATGCTTACTAAATTGTATAGATTTAGTAAAGGTTCAGATTGTGAAGATTGTACCTAGG
Organism: Berberis thunbergii; assembly: GCA_003290165.1. NCBI lineage: Eukaryota > Viridiplantae > Streptophyta > Magnoliopsida > Ranunculales > Berberidaceae > Berberis > Berberis thunbergii. The sequence continues at coordinate 120,314 of QNQO01002053.1, read as the reverse complement.
TTATGTTTAGAACTTCTATTGCTTACCAGTACCATGTTAGATTATTTACTAACAAAAGGGTTCAATATATAATCTACTAACAAGATGATTCTACATACCTATAAATAGTATTTCATAATTTTCTAATCTCTTTTTGATACTTTATAAGAAATATGCATAAGATATACATTTCCATAATTTCCTTCGATATACAAGGAATATTTCAAAAGAAAATAGGAAAAGTAATAATATGTTTTCCATCTAGGATCATGTTAATCCAATGATTAATCAAAGTTTACATAAATAAAGGAAATATTACAAAATATACTTGATTCATTGAACACCCTCAATCTAAAATAAGAATAAAAATGTTTATTTAGAACCAACACCAAATGATTAGGAGGCTCAATCTGGAAGATTTCATCCCACTTTTCCATGTCCATCTTTATGAATCAAGATTCAATTTCTTTCCAGAATTGAACCAATAATGTGTCATCAAATGCAGATGCACCAAGTATAAACACTGGTATTACAATAAATCAGAGTGGTCTGGAGTCACCAAAATCAAATTAAAATCAAGAAAATAAAAGAAGGCGTGGCATGTTCCTTCTGCACTACTATACTCTCATTTCTTCAGTTTCCAAACTTGGCCTAGAGGAGGAGGGGCTATATTAATAAGCAAGCAAGCAAAGCCAAGAAATTCATCTGAGTCTCCGCTTCCATTAGGGTTTTGTTCTTCTTCCTGTAGTTGTTATTGTTGTTTTCTCCCTCTTCAAATGTCTCGTCTAATCGGTAATGATGCCTTCATCTCCATATATTTTTTTTATTCATTTTTGTTCATGTTCTACTCTATTTGATTGTTTTTTTTATATTTTGTTTAGCAATTTTTGTACTTAAAAATCTGACTGTTTGTGAACTTCTTCTTTGATTAGTTTGATCACTTATGAGTTGTGTCTGTTTGATAGAAGAGTTGGGTAAATTTAGTTTCTGTGTTCATTAAACTATACTTGTGATTTTATTTTTCTTACCATTCATTCATCCAATTAATCAACTTATTATTTGTATTACTTGTTAATACTCTTTTGGAGTAGAGTTCTAAGAGGATGCTGGATCATTTTTTTTAGAGTGTTTCTCCACAAAAAATATTATCATCTTGAATTCTTCTGTAGGTTTCGTTTTGATGACTAACAGATTCACAAAACTCAGCAATCTCACTAATCTGATTTAGTTTTAATTTTTTTTAAGAAGCTTTGATTTCTAAAAATTTCAATTTGATTGGAGGGAATCTGATTTGAAAAATTTTTTCGGGGAGGGGGGAATTATTCACAAATATGTTACTGATAAGCAATTCGATTACTAGAAATATTAAAAACAAGATCAGTGAAAACAAACATGACTCGTCACATAACAAAAGAAATGCTTTTGAGTATCACAATCATCTTCCCTCTCTCTGAAATCTTTGTTCACGTCCTGTTTTTGCTTTCTTTCTTGGCTTAATTAGCAGATCCCCAATACCTGTCAACTACTACTCTTTGGATTTTTCTTTTTCTTTTGTTTTGATTCCAAATTATCAAATTCATTGCAGGGAATCTGATTTGAAAAGTGTTGTGTGCTTTTATTTTAGTTCTTAATTTTTAGTACACGTTTATCGTTTTAATCAAGTTTAATTACAATAATACTGTACACAATTGCTGCTCTACATTTTGACTAACTTACGTAAAATCAGGAAAATTCATAAATAGTTGATGACATTCTGTTTTAGAAATTGTATTTCAGAGTTGGTTGTCTAGGAGGAAAACCACTCAAGTAATTATGCTTCTTTAGGGTTATAATTTGAAAGTATTGTGTTTTTGTTTCTAATTAGAAGTTAAGAGGTTTCAAATGTTTTCAATGTGAAAAAGCATAGTAGATTTTTTGGCATCCTGCATATATACTTTTGCCATAGCATTGTAGCATAACGTATTAAAGAAACATATTAGAATAACGTTTGTATTTACGTACATAGAAAGTTCTGAAAACACAACTTAGTGTCATATTAAAATCCCAACCTCTATTCTATCGACTTGAATGAGATGTTGATACTCATTCATGGTTCAATAGAGAAGAAGATTGAATTTCCAAGAGAAGATGAATGAAACGCATTACATGCTTCAGTGTTACATAAGGATGACCAGACTTATTCTATTTCCTTGAATAGTTTTAGGTTAAAACATATGCATGCATATATGCTGAAAGGAAGAGTTTAAAGGTGTTCATATAATCTAGTTTGATTATTTGAATTCTTTTGTTTTTATAATTTTTGCCTATTGAATACAATCCTTGTTAGTATTAATGTTCTTGTATTGTTTGTGTGTCAACTCTTCAATTACAAAGAAAACGGAACCATTTTGTTAGATTCTGTAACTAAAGGCAATAATTACTGATCTTGCATCCAAAGCATTTAGAACTGAAACACATATGCTTCCATAATGTGTATTTTCTTGTTTCATTCTGTTTGCTCTGTTGTTAATTCTGTTTCCCATCTCTATACTCGTGTTTGAGATCCCGAAGGCGACCCCCCTCCCCTCTTCAACTTTAAATTGCCCCAAGGTTTTGCAAGATCTTGATTTGTGTTTCTTTTCAGTTAGTGGCATAACTTCATTGCAGAATTGGTTGTTCCCTAATGTTTACGACTGTATTGCAGATACTAGCTGTCTATTGATGCTGGCGGACTCCGCTTTACAAATGCAACTAGGAAATACTATGCATTGCCTGGAAACAAATAGTCAAGATCATGAGGGTTGGTGCTCCGAATGTCTACTTTCATATTCTTTATAGATGTGTCAGTCTTTTTTCATAATTATTGACTATTATAGCTAAGGATCTGGAATCCCCCACTCCATGATATCTGAATCTGAAGATTTGACATTGCCAAATGAGAAATTGATTCAGTGTCTTGATATTTTTCTAGGTCAGAGCCGTAACCAGATACCACTGGAAATACTGCAGGGAATTGCAAACGTAGAAGCTGGAGAAAGTGTTCCCCATATCCAAGAAAAGCTCCGCTTGACTCAAATCAGACGCCTAGCCCGGTTGAAGAATTGTAAATTAATACAAAAGAAACATGGTGCTTCAAAAGGTGAGTATGTAGTAAACCCAAACGATACAAGGAACAAGCATTACATATTCACTTTACATGAAGTAAATATTGATAAGCTACATCTTGTGAACGGATTGAACAATGTTCTATCATATCTGCTTTTCCTAATAGATACTCACAATGTTGATCATATCCTGTCAAACTGCTCTTGAAAAATTTCTGTTGCGATCCATTAAGCGTTGTTTTGAGTGTTTGCAATGAATTTTTGTATCTATTGTTCATTGTTAATTGTTTCATTAAATTGGTATCGCGAGCTTTTATGTTTGGCTTATTAGTTTTCTTCTCGGTTGCAATCAGGAAAAAGTTCTGAGTTTATTTCAAGATTCACTGTAAACTTACCAAAGTAAAATTCACATTGAATGTTACCTTTAATTGCGGCTATGAATTACGCTTTCGAGTTCCAAAACTATGGATAATTTCATGCAACTCTATTAATGTCTTCTCATGCAGGTCGTAGAAGGTCTAAACAAGCAGCATCACTGCCTTCTATTCCAGAGGAGCAAGTGCAGCAGATGACAGATGAACCTGCTGTGATGACAGAACTAGAAAGTGTAGCTCACCAGTTGACACTTCTTAGGGGTGGTGCATCCGAAGAACAAGCAGAAGCACTGAGAATTTTACCAGCCGAACAAACGTTTCCATCCTTAGAAGAACAAAAAGTAACACCACTCCCTGTAACTGGTCTTGAACTTGTGCCGGCTTCAGAGATCCAGATGGATCAGCGCCTGGAGGCACACCGCCGTCGTATGCTGAGACTGTATAAAATACGAAAACAGCGTGCCCTTGAAGATATATGAAGCCAAAAGAACGTTGCAATTGCATGCTGTGAATATTCAGAAGATTCATGCATCGAACCGATACTTGCTGCACTGCTTGTCTCAACTGCCATGGTAGCCACACTATATTGGTGCACCACAAAGACATTCACAAACGGAAAAACAACCAGCAGTACCAAATGTGGAGAGTCAGCTCGACAGGCACCAGCTAAGTCAGGACAAATCAACTAAGTCTGCCTCCAAGAGTAGAACAAAACAAAGGTGATCGAGCAGTTATTTCGTTAGACATCCAATCAAATATGTAACAAGGATACCAGTTCCTGTGTTAATGCAATGATGCCAAAATGTATACGAGGTGTCAGCCAAATTGTCGACTGGAAAAATTTGCAGCACACCTCTACTTGTTATTTGTTTCTCAGCTATAAAAACTTTTTCTAGTCAATACTTTATTTTACTTTATTTAAATTTTTTTTTTTTTTGTAAAAAACCTCCGGTAGGGAAGAGCAGCTATGGGATGCCAGATCTTTATTACTATAGTAAAAAGAAATTTACACAAAGTCGGGGATACATTACGACTTTACCCGAACTAATACCAGCGGAAACAATCCTAGGAAAAAACAAAAACCAAGCAGCTAGGCAAAACCAATTCTCAATAAGTTAAGGCTAACTTTTCTCAAAAGAAAGGCCTTACTCAAGATCTCAAGAGATAAGGTCTTAGTAAAAAAAACTCAAGGCCTTACTCAAGAGATAAAGTCCTTACTCAACAAAAGGAAAGCACCAATAACTACAAAAACTTACTAACCATATAATCAGACAGCATCTTCCAAGCACAACAAAACAAACCAGCACCGTCCAGCCCCATAAAGACCAAATCCCTGCTGCCAAGACCGTCCTCATCCCTTTAACTTTCCATTATTCGTTAACATTTAGAAAGAATTGAATCCTTGGAGTGAAAAAGAGGCCAGCAAACAAGGCTGACTAGAATTGTTTAAAAATATATGTGAAATAGTTTATCGTAGTGTCCCTAGGAGTGTAAACTGTGTAATGTGTGTCTGACACGGGACTTTGGAAATGAAGTGTCCTTGATACATAGCCAATGAAACCACATCATAATTTGGGCTGCAAACTATACAATAAATGAGACATATCGCATAAATTGGGATGCACCATTTATGTGTTTTCTGCTGTTGCAACTTCTGTGTCACAGATATAAAACATATAGCTGTTGATAAGATACTTGGATCAAGGGCATGTATTCAAGTATAGCGCAGTACTAGAGGCAGCCCTAGCTTTGGGGCCGGAGGCAATCAATTTTGTCTCAAGTAACCCTAGTCTGTTTTTCTGTTCTCTCCTATCAGATGCTATAGCACCTAGGTTTTCTTCTGTTTGCTTGTTTAAACTAAATATGACTAATACTGACTTTAGATCGAAGTTTGGAGCTACATCTCAATGAACAAGGACTACCGAAGAGGAAGTTCAGGTGGGTTAAAAAAACCGAAGGCAAAGCCAAGCAGAAAAAATTACATGCAAAGAAAGGAAAACATGTAATTCACGGAACTAATGCTGGCAAGGTGATTTGATTTGTGCATTCTAATAATTAGCCCGAAGCACGCATACTATAGCAGCCATATATCACACGTGAAGGGACGTCAATGGTTAAAATCAAGCTTTTATTGGTGGCATCATTCTGTTAGGGTCCAAGTGATTGCTCTGCAGTAACATCACTTGTAAATGGTTATGCTGAACAGGAGACTCTGTGCTGCTCTCCGACTTAAAGTGTGCCCCAACTGTATCCTTTTAGAGCCCTTCTAGGAAGCCAGGGTAAGGGCGAGGGATGGGTATAACCACCCATCCTCCTTGAGATAAGTGACGCTGCACATCTCGAAGCGATTTCACTTATCTCGAGGTAGAGTGAGTGGTTACACCCATCCCTCGCTCCCTAGAATTTCTGATCCTTTTAAGTAGCTTTTCATAGGCCTTAAACCAGTTTATTTGTTTGATCACCTTTCAATTATTCTATCAACAATGCAGGTGCTGCACTATAGAGAATTATTTAGTAAGTTGTATGTACATCATATAAACAAACACGAAAAAAAAGGCAGATATAGCGAATTAAATTATATCTTATATATCTCATCAATATCGTTTGCCAGGTTTCTTCTGTATCAATGCATTTAGGTATCTCCATAAGCCATACTTTGATTTATATTCACATCAGTTCATTTAGTACGTGTGAATCACGTACGTAATAGTTAAGTTAAAATCACCATGGTTTATCCATCCAACACAAAATCCAGAGGTTTTGTCGTTAAATATTTCTCCACATTTATAGACAATTAATTGAGTTTATGAAAGTGGTATTAGTTTTTTTTCTCCCCATATTCAAATTGTATTGCATCTATCGTGCTTCTATTTAAATTACAATGAGGCTAGGGAATCAGGTTTTGCAATTATGTTCTGCAACCAACACTACACCAAATTAACATATTTGTAACAACTCTCAAAACAACAACACTTTTGAGCTGTTACTATCCACGAAACAATTTCAAGTCAAAATTAAATTTAGTAAAAAAATGAAAAATAGTTAGACAAAAAATAGTGATACAATAAATTGGATTTCCATTAATAGTATCACTTGTATGACCATACTATTCATGTGATACAATTATTATATCACTTTGTTTGTGAAAATGTGTAAAATTGCTTTGTGATTGTTATAGCTTAAAAGTGTTACTATTTTGGGGGTTGTTACAAAAATGCCAATTTAGGATAGTGAAGATGATGGCATCATACACAAACACTTTGGGAATTTCATAATTATTTCAAGATCATGCCAATTCACCCTTATTGCAAAACTTGGTTTCCTAGTATTTTCGATAAATAAATATCCACTGAGAATATCCATGAATATGAGCAATCTGATTTTTATTTTCTTCATTTTTTATTGATAGAAACGCGGTAGTCCATAGATATGTAATTAGTTGAAAAGGGTGAAGATTAGGGAGCTATTCACATGAAGATCGTGATAATTGAAAAACTCTTCAAAATGAAGTGTTGCCAAACGTAGGTTATTTTGTTTAAATTTCGTATTATCTTATTCTTATTTGCATTGATGTGCACAATATGGTAGACCGGCCTTCTTCGTTGTATTTATTTTTTTAAGCTCTTGACAACGATATCAAAAGAGATGTGTAAAATCTTTAGAGCTAAACTAATAATCCTAGTTTCTCATCACAGGCAGGGAAAACCCCCCGGAAAGCTAAGGGCATTACCTTGAGAGGTTGATGTTCTTTCTGTATAAGAGGTCCACCGTAGATGCCGTAAGAAACATATTTAGTTTTTGTTGAGTTGAGCTGTACCAGATTTTAGGCACTGCTGAAAAATAAACTCAATAAATAATTTTCAACTATATTTGAGACGGTGCATGCATTTGCTCCTTGCTAACCGCGGAAGCTTCATGGAAGTCTCAACTAATTAAGAGGTTTGGAAAAATACATGAAATTGTATTTTTCATTGTTGTTGTAAGAAATGGCAGATAAGCCAGTCAAAACATCTTAGTTCCATACATTTATCATTTAGGTTTCACTACAATAAATAAGGCATTTTTCAAGAAAAAATTCCTTGAAAAATCAATTTTTTGTTGAAAAAAAATACATTTAACAAGGAAAAAAAATCTTTACTAAGTTCGTGGAGGCATCCCAGTAGCTAAAGATTTTTACCAAGAAATTTATTTTTTTGTTGGCAAAACGGATGATAAGTCAAGGAAATATGGTGCTGGTAATACTGACAACTACTAAGGAAATTTGTTGGTAAAAATCAAATATCTTTACCAACAAACTATTTTGTTGCAAAAAAACTTTTAATTACCTATGATTTTTTTCTCGAAAAAAACTTAAAATCATTAAGGAACATGTAACTATCTTTCCTGACTTGTAGTAAAATCTATTGCAATCTTTACCAGTTGAGCTATTTGAATAATTGTATTGTGTGAAACAACTTTATAGCTTATTAAATCAGATTACTCTTTTTTTACAATAAAAAAATCATTGCTACGTATATGATAGGGACCAATAAATAATATTTTGTCACTATAAACTAGGACTAAATATTTTAACGATTATAAGTTTTATGTGAAATATTTACCACTTTTAGCAATGAAGAGAAATCCACAATAATACCATTATAATTAGCAATGTAATACTAATAACATTTCATTGCTAGATATGTTATTAAAATTGGTTATATCTCCAATGATATAAAATTAAACTATTGTAAATAAGAAAATGAGCCTTAGAAAGAAATAAAATTCATGTAATTTTTTTTAAATCTTTAGCAATGAAAAATTGTTGTCTATAATATTAGAATTAGCAATAAAATAATATTTTATTGTTAAAGAAATGTTATTCGATTTTTAGATGACATATATCACTGCTACTAATAAAAAATTTTAACGAAATAATATTTTGCCATTGTAAAGAAGTTTGGAGGTTTAAATATAAATAAATTTTCGCGAAAAAAATTTAATTATAAGTAACCAAACATATCATTTTCTCATTCTTCTTCTTTCTTTTTGCTTTTTCTAAGAGATCATTCTTTTACTAAACCTAAATAAAAAATGTTTTGTAAAAAGTATCATAAATTTTTTTTCTATCTAAAAGCATGAGTGTTAGTTGATAGTTGACAATCGTCACTCAAGCTTGTTTCAAAAATCCAATTGAGTGTTTTCCAATAGATTTTTTGCTTCGCATGTAATGCATATGACTCTGAAGCATAGCTAATTAATAGTCTATTTTTTTATCTTTATAAAAAAATTTAATTTAATACAATTAGTAGTTGAACTTAAAGTCCTCAATCAAACAACATTACTACAGTCAAGGCTTTTGTCAATGAAATTTTCTTCCTTTGAAAAAAACACACTTTTAGTTGGGAAAACAAATTTGTACCAACAAAAATTTGTCTATGAATTCCTTGAAATATCCTTGTCTAATATTTTTGCAATGAAATAAAAATAATTGCAAATAAATAAATATATTTGTTGTCACATAGTTCAACAATTTCCAATGAAACAATAATGAATTAATGAGCTTTACTGAGAAATAAATTTTCATTAAAATGATTATTATTTTTTACCAATAAGGTTGTAATTATCAACAAAACTATTTTTTATTGCTATAGAGATGCTATTAAAATAGATGTTGTTTCTAAAAAAAAATTTGTTGCCGATAGTATACCAAATTTTGTCGGTATAAAATAGTCGGTGAGCTTTAACGAAAAATATATTTTAAGTAATTATACTTTTTATGGAGTTGCTACGTGTACCAAACTATTTGATTCAATGCCCCGACGATTTAGCTTTTAAAATTTGCTTGATGTAACCAACTACATTTTATTAATAAAAAAAATAACTCTAATTAATTACCAAGAGAATAAGAATACTAATGTTGTTGATTGAGGACTTTGTAGGAAAGATTCTAATAAAGAATTTTTGGATATAGGATGTTTTGGGTTTTTAATACAATTTTTTCATATTTGTTATAATAGTTGCAATAATTTTTTTAATTGATGTGCTCGCTTCAATATTCATTTATTTATCTTTAACACATATTGATGAACACATTCTGCCATTCTGTACTTTAGATTAGATGCATAGAGAAGAGAGAATTTGATTGCAATGTGGTTTTAGAAGTTTTTTAAGACGTATTTTTTTTATTACACATCCCACCATAGTGTTTACTATTTATTGTAAAACTTGTGACGATGATTAGTGTGTCTTTGATGTTTGTACACAAATTTAAAAGTAACGAATTTGTGAATGAAGTTTAGTTTTATCGATACATTTTTGTTTATTCTTTAGTGGGAATAAATTGATGCTTATAAATGAGAAAATTTAACCACCAAATGAATTTTATTGATTAATGATAAGTCGGTGTTACATATTTAAGGTTGGTGCAACAAAGTCAAAAAATCCCAAAATGTTGGTGTAACAAATAATTGGTGCAACCGAGCCAAATAGTCGAGTACACATAACAATTTTCACTTTTTATTAGCGAAAACAATTTGTCACCCACAAGGTTATAATTACCATCAAAAAAATTTCCTTGCTACAGAGATTTCATTAAAAAATATATTATTTCAAACAAAATAAAAAAAGTTGTCAATAGTATAACAATTTTCAACGAAATATTACTTTGTTGCTATAAATTGGTAAACGAGCTTTAACAAGAAAAAAAACTAAAAGAAAAAATTATCAATCATTATCAATGAATCACATAATTACTAATAATGTGATTATTATCTAGGAAAACAGATTTCCCTACTAAAGATAGATGAATAAGTGTTAATATTTTGTTAATAAGGAAAACGATTTGTTGTTAAAATTAATTTTCTTTAGAAACAAAATATTTCATTCCAGATAATGCCATAACTATCAAAGAACTAATATTCTATGGCCATAAAAAATATTTCGTTGTTAAATCAATTTGGCGGGAAATTAGTTTTGGAGGGAATGCTTCCCCGCCACCTATTTAATAATGAAAGTTTCCAACAAAATATATTTTATTGAAAAAAAGTAACAAGTTTATAGTTTTTTCAAGGAAATCTTTTTTTTGTTGTTGAGAGTGATACCATATTAACAAGGAAATTAATTTTCGTTAAACTTTTTTATTGGTAAATGATAGATTTCTTGTTGCGTTTTTAGAATGTAAAGGCCTTTGCCACGTTCCCTTTGAGCTTCAGAGAAATATTATTAGAGAATCGATTTTTATTTTTCTGTGTGCTACCTTGTAATTTCGTTTGCTTCTTCTGAAGATCCATAGAAGTATCAGAATAGAGAATGGAAAAAGGTAAATTAGAGTTGGGATTCATTTAGCAATGGCCAGACTATATATTTGTAATTTTGCTGGAATCCAAACCTGAAGTTTTATAGATGTATTTTTCCAGTGGTGACATATTAGTATTGAGCATGTGGACAAGTAACAGTTTAATGCGCACTTATTGTCAACATGCTTAGATGGTATATATCCTAGTTATAAGATCAAGCAGACTTCGTATATGATGTGGCTTGCGTTTAGGGGACAGAGCAGGTTGGATATATAGATCCAGTGAGGACCCAAATTATTTTACCACCACCCGAATCCAATCAGATCTTGCCATATCCGACCTGATTAGATGCAGATTACTCTATTCAATCTTGATGAATTGTTAGGATGGTTCTCGGCACTCTGTTACAACTACTCGTGTGGAGAATCATCTGGTCTCATTTTCATTTGTGCAAGGTGACCATTTTGTGCAAGCCAAAATCAACTGATACAAAAGTTTATTTCCTGCACTGCAAACTAGCTACATTTTCAAAGCTTACTCTGCATTTAAATTTGGTACACACACACACACACACACGAAGGCAGAACTACCTTGTAAGAGTCAACCTCTATCAAAAGCAATTTTTGGATAAACAGGGTGAACAATGTGTACCCCAAATGAATGCTTTAGATGAGGGGAATCTAATAATTTCTTTGTAGCATAGTCTATGTCAGAACCCGCAACTTTACTTCGCAGTTTTGTGACCCTTGTGTTTGATAAGACGAATTCTTAGTGCGAAGGCTCAGTTAAGGCCTGCCATGCTTTCACATGACATCCATATTAGCAACCCGGAAAAATAATGTGCAGCTCAAGTTAGTAACAGTTTGGAAGGAGTAAATGGCAAAATGAATACAAAACTTCTCACAGTAATTATTGAATTAACAAAAACGTGTTTATACTGAAACATGACCGTGACAGAGGCCTATAGCCCCCACTGTTTTCTTTAGAGAAATTCATATTAAACAAGAATGAGCTTTGTAAAGTAGAAAACTATGAGCTGGAAAAAAATCAAGCCTTTAAACTACAAGATACTTGATATCGGACAGAGGATCTCAAATGCAGACTCATCATTGAGGCAGCGTCAATGACCTAAGGTAAACAATCTTTTCTAACTCGTCGTAGAATGTTGGAACATGCGAGAAATTCTTTGTAAATTTTAGGTGCCTTCACTATTTCCAAGTAATTGCTGAGCCTACTATACAAAGATGTATACACCTCTGGGTTCAACAATGAAGTTTAGGAACGTGAACAGCTGGAGATACTTCTCATTTTTCTCTGCTTCAGCACTGTGAATATAATTACAGGTTGAATAAGGAGTTACCAAGGTGGATGATCATCCTTTGGAGTTTGTGGTGGGACTGGTTTCCAATCAGGTTTCTCATCCCAGTACATGTCATAATATATGTGGCCTGGAGTGTGGTCGGGCACACAGCACCATATACCTACGTAGCGCTTTACGCGGTTCCTGAACTTCTGCTCCCTTGCCTGATTAGGCAGTTAATAAGCTTACAGTCCATACATAATATCAAAGTGTTATATTTAAAATGTCATTACTTTTGAAATGAAACCAAATACTTGCCTTGTCAGGGAAACCTTCAAAGGCATCTTGCATGGAAGAAAACTGTATGACTTTGACATTCTTGAACGTTGAGAATACTGTACGTAACTGTTGGGGGAAGAAAACCTAGAGTCAGTCAGGAAATATCAAATATTCCATCTTTAATATATAGCAGACCTCTGGAAGGGAAATGGCCATGTCAAGATGTCAAAGACAAATTAAATTAGAGGTTCCTAAAGCAAAGCATATTAAGAAGCCTAGCATTTTACTAAATTGTACAAAATATTCTAGATTAATTTATTCATGGTTTAAAGTATTCTTCCCTTTAATACTAGATGATTTAGTAAAGATGCTTTTTTGTTAAGAACTAAGAAGATGGAAAGGACTGTTAGTAGATGTTTGTATGGTGGTGATGACTAAAGATTTGACGTCACCTTTTAAAAAAACTACAAATCATGCTTTGTGGGCACATGTTTTAGACATTTGAGAGGGAGAAGGACAATCTTTGGAAGATAGTTTTAGCAGCAAATACAAGTGTGATCATTTGGATTGTATCCCTAAATACCCCACCAACACTGATGGGGCAAGCCTTTGGAGGTGGTATTTCTTACGTCTTCATCCAGAGAATTGGAATGGGTTGGAAATGGGGTGACGCAACCAAGCTTTGGCATGACAGAGAGGGGGAAGGGGGGGGGGGGGGACGGGGTGGACCTCTCAAACAGACTATCCAAGGATTTATGGGTTATGCTCTAGAAAGCCCAACTATCAATGTGTCTTCGAGGAATGTACGTTGAATTGAAATCTTCATCTTCATAGAGATTTGCTTGATTTGGAATTGATGAAGCTAATCATTTGGTCACTGAATTTCATAATTTGATTATCTACAGCGACAGAGAAGATAGTTGGGTTTGGAAATGGGACACAAGGCTGTTAGTGGGTAAAAATCCTGAGACAGAGCCTAGAGGCGATGGCTACGCCAGGACTATGCAGTTAAAATGGATAACAAACCCATAACAATCCAAGAGTATTATAGGTTATAATGGGATATATCGGGATATAACGTTACATAACGGAATAGTTTTTTAAATATATTTTTAATACCCCCATAAAGTATTAATGTATTATAGAGTCAAAAAAGTAAATCATGTTCATAATATTAAATTAAAAAAAAATTAATAAAAAACATTTTCCCTTCGTATGAGAATGAGATTCCAACAGAGAGTGCGATCGACTCTTCGTCTTCTTCCCTTCTTCTCTCGTTCTCTACAAACGGTGCTGTCTGGTTCTTTATTGATTGGTGACGACGAGCTCTAGTCCTTATTTCTTATGAGTCTAGGGTTTTGATTCGATCGAGAATGAAATGGGTGAATTTTTTTAATATATATTAGAACAAAATGTTAAAACGGCGATATTAAAAAAACGTAATCTCAATAACAGCCATATAACGCCGTTATATCGGAGTTGTGATACCAAAAGGTGATAATACCATAACGTAACGACTCATCCCCGTTAAGCGTTATATCGGAGTTATAACGGTGTTATAACGTCGTTTTAACTGCACAGCATCAGGATTTGCTTGAGTAGATATTACAAATTGGTCATAGAGTCAGAAAGCCTTGACCCTAAGGTTGGGGACTATGGCGCTGCATATTTTTTAAACTTGTGTAGCCTAAGACAAGGTAATGGTTGCAGCAGGTTTTGTTCCACATTGCTTAGAAAATCGTTCAACTAAAGACTCTAGTGTGTGAACTTGCACTCTCATTCATGCAAATGCAATATCATAACCCTACCAGTTAGAGACTTAGAAACCAATTAAAATGCTATAAGATAGGTCACATGCCAAAAGAAAGGCTAAGAGTACCTGCTCTTCATTGCTATGCTTTGGAAATCTGAGAACTCCTTGTTGACTAGTTTCGTTGGACAGTTGACAACCTTGGGATCCTCTTTGACAAAGTTGAACATCAAGCCAAGACTCCTTCACCTGCAAACATCAGAATGAAAGAACATTACTGCTAAATCAAGGAGAATGCCAAAAATATTCTCCCTTCAGATCTAGAGTTTATGAAATCCACATACGTGTGATGGAAGTAGTGGATTGTCCAAGAAAGAGTACTCCCTAAAATCAATCTTTGGGCCAAACTCGTCTTCTGGTAGTTCTTTCAACATAACATTTACCTGCAATACACTGTAATCAACAAAGGCAACAACCAGAATGATTCCTTCCTTTTTAGGGAAAGAAAGTTTATAGAAGAAAACAAGGATACAAATAAGATGTTCTTGAATGCGCCATTCCACATAATAATAAACATCAAAATCCTTCTTTACGTAAGCCGTCTTCTCTTAAGTAGCACAAACAGTTTATTTATTTTTATTTTTAATGCTGTACAATAATATATTAAAGGAAGTCTGCATGCTACTGCAAATATTGGAAGAAAAGAACAACCAAAATGCTTCCCCGCATTTCAAGAAAGCATATTGAGATGTGATCTAATCAAGCCAAGTCGAGAAGAATTTGGAAAGAACGGGTTTTGGTGTATGATATAAAGATATCAAATATCAGTTCTTAAACTGAATGAATCACAGAGAATTATAATTAATTCAAATACAGAAGGGAATCCCTACAACTTGGCTCAAGGCTGTGGTCATTTCATGGAAAATTATTTTCATAATTTAAAATTTTTGGTGCTTGTTTCACGGAAAATTGTAAATCCTGGAAAAATTTTATTTCAAAAGAGCCTCATGGGAGGAAAATCAACATCCCAGTTTTTAAGGGGATGTCAATATTCCAAGATTTTCTTATTCCCACAATTTCAACTCTAGAACCACACCAACATCATCACCATAGCACAACCACCATGATAATAAAATGGACCAACACCACCGCCGCCACCTCCACCATTACCACCCCACTATTACCACCACCACCATAACACAACCAACGCCGCCACAATCACCCCCTACCCCGAACCACTACTACCACTATAACACAACCACCATGACCACGACACTACCATCATTACTACTACCACACCCACTACCACTATAACATAACCACCGCCACCCCCACCGCTATAACACAACCACCACCACCACCACTAATAACCACTACTACCATCACCATGACACAACCACCATCACCACCCCATCATTACTACCACCACTACTACTATCACTATGACACAACTACCACCACCACCACTATCATCACCACCGTCACCCAACTACCACCACCATGACAACCACCGTCACCACTGTCATGCTACAACTTACTCCCACCACCACCACAACTACTACCACCATGACAACAACTGTCACCACCGTCATATTACAACTTACTCCCACCACCACCAATGCCACTACAACCACTACCATTTCTATAGCCACATCAACTACAAAATCAACCACCACCTCCCCTTGCCACCACAGTCTACACAACTGTTATCGCACAAAAAGAATATTTGGTGATTTGAAAATTACTTTCCATGACAGAACCAAACAACATGAAAAGTTTTAGGGAAAATAAAATCATTGAAATTTTATTTCCAGTATCTTTTTTTTCCTAGAATGTTTATTTTCCACAATCCAAATGGAGCCTAAATGCCCGTAAATTTTCAAAGCTACTGTCCACTTGGTATGTTACATTGCTACTTGCCAACACAGTTAAATCAATAATCTAATTATGAAATTGGCAGTGAAGACAACATGCTGGCACTTTTTTTTCCCTTTCAAAACATGATAAAATGAAGAACATGCTAGAACAGAAGAGACTAGTCGGTTATGGGGACGATAAAAAAACCCAAGTCAGTTGATGTTTCTTTGTAAAGTAATAACTTGAACAACAATTTTCTTCATGCTAGAACCAACATTTAACTTGTTTGCTAACTATTTGAGTAGTACCTCAAATACATGATCCAAAGGGCAGAGAAATGGCTGTTTTGTTATCGTCCCATCCAAAACTCCAGGATGTGGAAACCACAATCTATCCAACCTGCACCAAACTGGAGGCATCACCTATTTTTTCGAAAGACAGGGTGAAAGAAAAGGAAAAAGTGGAGAGTTAGATTACTGAGTTTTATAAATATTTTTCCAAAAAAAGAATATGAAATCATTAATTGCTAAGTGCAGAATAAATAGAACGACATTATTAAATCCAACAAGACTAGTTGTTTATTTACTTTATTTTTTTGATAACATTTCTACATAGGAAAATAAATATTCCATATTTTCACATTCATCCAAAGAAATTTATACGAGTATCTAAGCCTCTCTTTCTCCCTTTCCCCCATTTCTTTCAATTTCACTTTTTTCTGGATAGGCGGGAACCTTGGTGTTTGTATATCATTCAAAAAAAATATCAAACACACTGTTCATTGATAATGCAAAATAAGGGCTTACAATGTGAATATCAAATCAAATAGTCAAATTTATGAGAATCTTAGTGTCTGTATCTCATATTGATTCTTCAAAAAGTAAAACTATCAAATTTATGAGCCCTCTTGATAGCATTTTTAAGTGCTGTCAATGTGATACTTAGCTCAGCCCGGGTTTAAAAAGTTGAGATATATCCTCATTTATCCAAAGATATATCCAAATTTTGATGCACCGATACCATTCATCCACAGATTAGGTGGGAAATAAGTTTGGGATACAAACAACCGTAAATATCTCAAAAAAAATTTGGATATACTTTTCCAGATTTACCTCTCCGTGAAGTCTTGGATATTAGATAACCAACAATTTGGCGAGACGTGGCACATTCGACTTTTCGCTAATAAAAAAAACTTATATCTTCCAACATCTAACTTAACAAACTCTCTATAACGTGTCAACAAAGACTTTTTTTGCATCCCTTTTAGGGGCCTTGTTGACATGGCAATACAAATCACAATTTTAATAAAATAACGAGGATTGAAATATAATTAAATAAAATTCAAACAAACGATGACTAAATATCTTGATAAACAGTATTTTTGGTGGTTAAGGACCATCTCGTCGAGCGGTCTGGGACAATGGGCGTTGGTTGGCATGTGTCGCGCCCAAGGTGAGCTCTCACTTTGAGATTATGATAGAGAAATCTCATGTCTTTGATTGGGTACTTTTAGCCCAATCTCTATTTATTTTAATCCTTTGTATTTGATTCATCTGATTTTGACCCCTAGAAGACCAAAAGGTCCAATTAAAACGATAGGCGTATCTCAAGAAAAATCTAATAGTTATTAAAAAAATTCATCTTCCCAATCCCCCATCCACCTCTTTTTTCTTCTTCATCTCTATGTTCACACCATCAATGCCCCCTTCTCTGCCTCCTCTTCGTCTCTGATTCGCCCCCTCCCTGCCTCTTCTTCCTCTCTAATTTGACACCCCTTCCCCACCCATCTCTCCCTCTGTTTCGACAGCATACCACCCTGCAATTTCCCTCCTCCATGCAAAGGATATAACACATAACAACAATACAATAGACAAGAAGAAATTTCTATTTGAGAGAAAATTTCTAAGTATTATTTCTAGAAAACAAAACAAAACCACATTCACAAAAATAAGAAGCCTGATAGGTAATGTTGAAACTCATATAAGTTCATCCTAATTAAACAAGAACAACGCTACTATCATTAGCCCATTGTCCAGCCTCAACATCAGCTTCATTTTCATCCATGTTCTCCCCGAACATTCCCTACAATGATTTTCCCATTGATTTTGGCACCAATAAGGTAACCATGCCCAGACGTTGATAATACCAAGAGCAATTAGAGGATTCTTCACCCTGATTCCTGCAGGATACCCTGCATCTGGTTTTGGGCTAGATACAAGAACCCGAGTTCGCCCACAATTGCATCAGCTTTACAAAAGTGAAGTGCTGAGATACCATGGCAGGTCGAGCTTAACCTAGCTGAAACTGCTGAAACAACAAATGTTGTGGCGTTTGGACTATTGGCAAAAGAATGTAATGCATACATGATACATCACCACATATCCAATTCGATTTTCCTTGAGAGTCCAATAGTGGTAAGGGATTGCTAGAACACATACGAGGGATGTCATGGCAGAGAAGCCAATTATTTGAATCGCAAATCTTCCCATGTGATGGATCAAGAAAACTGTAAACCAGAGGGAGATTGCGGGGTGGTGTGCTATTGAAATAGAGAGGGGGGAAGAAGAGGGGAATTAGAGAGTAAGAGGCAGAAGGGCAGGGCGGGGAAGGGGGCAAATCAGAGAGGAAGAGGATGTGGGGAAAGGGATGGCATTGGTGTGAACAGGGAGATGAAGAAGAAGATGGAGGGTGGGGATTGGGAAGATGACTTTCTTTAATAACTATTAGATTTTTCTCGAGATACGCTTGTCATTTTAATTGGACCTTTGATTTTCTTTGAGATGAGTTTTCGAGATACAAAAGATTCAATTTTAGCCTTTGATTTGTCAAAGGTATTTTAGTCATCTAAATACGGACATTTTGAAAACAGACGATCATCGCATATTGATCGCTAGTCTGGGAAGAAATTGCAATAGTGATTAATGATGAAGGTAACCCATAAATATCTATTTATGATAGGGTCAAATCATAAATAACCCCAAAAAAGAGTTTCACCTTCAACCTTCAATTTCAATCTCCACTTTTCTCTAAACCTGAACCTTCCCACCTTCCATCTCTAAACCTGAACAACCATCGCCAATGTCCTCACCCCACCTCCATCACCTTCCCTCTCCACTCCATCACTGAACCACCACCCCATCCCACTACCATCACCCCCGCCATAATCCACCACCAACTGAACCACCAGTACCTACACTCAACCACCATCAACTTTAATTGAATCAGACCCACAACCGTGCACCTTCAATTGAATCATACACACAATCATCACCATATTCAATTAGCAAACCCCAGTAAACACAAATTGGAAGTATTCACCTTCAATTCAATCAGTTAGCAAATGCACATTCATCATCATCATCATCAAAGCCCATTCCTGAGATTTTCGGGGTCGGCTACATGGATTTTAGTTCTCCAAGCAATGCGATCTTCCCACATTTCCTCGCCTAATTCAAGCTCAATGATATCTTCATTCACCGTCTTCAATCTTCATCCAAGTTTTCAACGGTCGTCCCCTCCGTCTACACCCTCCATTAACTTGCCAATCTAAACATTTTCTAATTGGCGCCGTGCTTGGTCTCCTCCGCACATGACCAAACCAAGTTAAACGTCTTTCTCTAATTTTTTCCTCTATGGGCGCTACACCTAAGTATCTCCTAATTCTTTCATTTCTAATTTTATCCTTATGAGTTTTACCACACATCCACTTTAACATACGCATTTCTGCTACTGCCATCCTATGCGTATGTTGTCCGTAGTAGCCCAACATTCTGAACCGTATAGCATGGTTGGTCGAACAATTGTCTTATAACATTTCCCTTTTAGCCTTGCAAGCATCCTTCTATCGCATAATACTCTTGACGTCATTCTCCATTTCAACCAACCAGCTTTAATCCTATGGTCTACATCTTCTCCAATAGCCTCATTCTTTTGAATTATAGATCTTAGATATCGAAAAGCCTCACACTCTAGGACCTCGACACCTTCGATCTCAATTGCATTACTTCTCTCTCTTGGTTCACACCCAAAGTTGCACACTAGATACTCCGTCTTCGAACGGCTAATTCTAAAACCTTTACTCTCTAAAGCCTCCCGCCACTTAACTAATTTCTGACCTAAACCTGCACTAGTCTCATCCATTAAGACAATATCATCTGCAAATAACATGCACCAAGGTACATCTTCTTGCAGATGTCTCATCAACTCATCCATGACCAAAGCAAAGAGATATGGACTTAACGCCGACCCTTGATGTAGTCCTACTGACACTGGAAATTCACTAGACATCCCACCTACTGAGCGAACACTTGTTACAACCCCTTCATACATATCCTTAATGATATCGACATAACATTGAGACACTTTCTTTCTTTCAAGCACCCACCAAATTAACTCCCTGAGGACCCTATCATATGCTTTCTCCAGATCAATAAAAACCATATGAAAACTCTTACGTGCCTCTCGATATTTTTCTATAGTTTGCCTAAGCAGGAAGATGGCCTCCGTAGTAGACCTACCCGGCATAAATCCAAATTGATTCTCCGAAACCGGGGTTAAACTCCTAAGCCTTTGTCCTATAACTCTCTCCCAAAGTTTCATCGTATGGCTCATAAGCTTTATCCCTCTATAGTTCGAACAATTCTGGATATCCCCTTTGTTCTTATAAATTGGTACCACAATGCTATGTCTCCATGAATCTGACATTTTTCTAGTTTCCAAAATCTTATTAAAGAGCTTAGTTAGCCATTGAATCCCAACTTCTCCCAAACATTTCCATGCTTCAATTGGGATATCATCCGGTCCAACGGCCTTCCTTGTCTTCATTCTTTTTAAAGCTTCTCTCACTTCTGTGGCACTAACTCTGCGATGGAACACGCGATCTCCCCCTTCCTGTGAAGCCTCCAAGTTTAACTCCCCTACATGTGTTTCATTGAGTAGGTTCCAAAAGTAATCCTTCCATCTATCTAAAATAGCTTTATCTTGCATTAAAACTCTTTCATCCTCACGCTTAACACACTTAACATGACTCAAGTCCCTAGTCTTTCGTTCTCTAGCTTTAGCTATCTTGAAAATATCATTCTCCCCTTCCTTCGTACCTAGCCTATTATAAAGAGTATCATACGCTCTCTTCTTAGCTTCCCCTACTGCTTTACTACTCAACTTCTTAGCCTGCTTATAAAGCTCATAAGACTCTAGGCACCTATCTTTTTGCCACACCTTAAAGCATCTTTTCTTTTTCGCAATGGTTTGTTGCACATCCGCATTCCACCACCATGTCTCCTTACCATATAAACCTCCTCTTTTGGCCTGTCCTAACTCTTCCTTCGCACATCTTCTAATTCAGTTTGCCAAATGTTCAAAAAGATCCACACTACTAGTCCGATCCTTTGCTTCTAGATTCTCCCAACCCTCTGAAACTGACTGGCCACCCAAAATCCTCTTTCTAAATCTTTGGCACACATCTCCCTGTAAGGTCCACCACTTAATTTTCGGTCTAACTGGTTCTATAGCAAATGCACATTCAATAGTTACAAATTACAGGCTCAATACAAAAGTGGGGGGTACCACTAATATTTTAGATACAAATAGGGGCATTTTTTTTATTATATACAATAAGGGTTATATGTTTATTTTATTTTCAATGTCTTTACTATGTCATGTGCATGACAACACAAGGTGGTCGTGGATTATTTGGATTTGATTTAAGTAATGTTGGGGATGGATTCTTATTTGGGTTTGCTTAAGAGGTTCAAATGAACTAGATCAATTCAATTGGAGGTATTCAATGGGTTCAATTGATTCAATCGTAAGTGAAGATAACGACATGTCAGAATCGATTGAACATGTTAATGGTGGCGTTGGTGGTGGCTGCGTGCAGGGTTGTAGTTTTGCCGAAGGTGTGGTGAGAGTTGGAAGGTCATGGAGGCATGATAGCAGTGATGTTGGTGTTGGCGGTTCATTTTCAGATAAGGAAGAGGTTGAAGATGGATGGGTTGTTTGATGTTCTCGAGATGTGTGGCGACATCTCGAGTATCACGTGGCTATGCTATCATGAGGAAGGGGCAAAATTGTCATTATGAAAGTTCAATAGAATTCACATGCAACCGAGGTATGAAATGTAAGGGTCATAACTAGGAGGCCAGGGTTGACAGAAATTTGGGGAGGGGGGGGGGTACCTCAAAATATCCCAAACATTTTTAAAGGGAATTGACCCAAATGAAGTGCTCGGGACACCAGAAACTAGGGGCACCCAAATAACTATAATGTTCTTCCTTCTCCCACCCAAGTGATTTATTAACACCAACAACAACCTTCTCTTCTTCGAATAGGTGACAGTGGTCAATTGAGGAAAGAAGTGAGGGGTGGCGATGGCCAATCAACATAGAGGAAAAGGAGAACGAGGAAGAGGGAAGGTAGTAGTGACCCTGAGAAGGAATTTGCTCGGGTAAGCAATGCAATTCCTCTTTTTAAAGTGTTGTTTTTGGTTTTAAAGAAATTGTCAAAAAGACAAAAGAAGATGGAGAAATTGGGTGCAAGAAGTGAGAATTTGAAGTAAAATTTTTGGAAATAAGGGTTTGTTTGGTTGCATAGAAAATAGACATGAAAATTAAAACCGTTTTCGTGAATTCGAATCTGAGGCCTCCCCTCGGACTTTGATTCCCATGAGTAGTGGGAAAACAACCTCATTAAGAATCAATTTCTTGTCAGTAGACAACCAAACAAAGGAAATTTACACAACAAGGGAAGTTGATTCCATTTCACAAAGAAAATGACTAACCAGCATACCCTAAGTTTATTTGGGAGGAGCAAAAGAATATTTTCCATGGAAAACTAGAGGCTAAGTGGCCAAACCCAATTCTAGGCAGCCAGACTTTAATAGCCACTTTTTGGCCAGGTTTTGGGCTTTTTTCACTTCTACCCATTTTATAGATAATGTTTGTGGTTGTGTTTTAAAGAGAATGGGTAAAAGTGTAAAAAACCCTGAGTCCGGCCAAAAAATGGCTTTAAAGCCTGACTGCCTAGACAAATTGAAGTGGACAATAGTAAACATGTTATACATACAACATCCACTTTGATTGAGAGGCTAACTACACTGAATAGGAAATGACAATCAAAAAACATAAAATTTAACTCCCAAACAGTGAATGTCGAGAAGTACATACAAGATCTATTTCATTGTATTTTTAGTCTTAAGAACTACTTCAATTTCTTCAAGATGACCCATTCATTGTATCATTAGCTTCCAAGAAGTCACTACGTTTACGACTCCCCAAAATTCCATGGAAAATGTAGGAACATTGAATGCTAGATCTACCTGATATATGATCGCGAAAAAAAATTCATCTCTTGGTAAGGAATCTAAATCTATAATGCTTGGTCTTATTTAACAAAGTGTTTAACTTCCCTTCTTAAGTTTTTATCATCTTTGTCCCTCACCTCAAAACATCCCCTTTTTGTTAGCACGGATAATAGTCTCTTCTCTCTGCACATGCCATACACTCCTAGCTAGGGTTGCATGTGATAAACAATCAGAATGAATGTTCTCAAAGTTAAACTTATCACAACTCCTTCGCGCGATTGCTTTCATATACTTGTTATCTTCTGAGAGCTTCTTTCGCAGCATTTCACTTCAGCTTCCTCATCGTGAAAGTTTCTGTGCAAGACCTTTCATATCGCAAAATTAGTCATTCTGGTATATCCTAAATTTTTTATTGATGGAAACCCGCTAACACACAGCCATACATGATCAACAAAGTTAACAATATTTCTATTTTTTTTAATGAAACATGGAGTGGCTTGATACCATGATGAAAAAAAGAAAACAGGGGAAGCAAACTATTTTTAATGGGCTTTCAGGACTCACCAGTGTACGGTTCAACAAGGAAGCAATGGCAAGTGCTGTCCTTATTTGCTTCATCTGAATAAAATAGGGTTCAAGAACATTGATAAGTTGCAAAATGGATTAGGAAAAAGGGCATTTGACAATAGATTTCAAGATAAGGTGGATACAGGCGTACTTGATAATTTACAACGGCAAAGTGTGACTCGACATTATGCTCTCCATCCAATAACAAATTCTTCGGAATCGAGGGCTTAAATGACAAGAAACCTCCTGCATTAGTTCCATAAGGATGTCAAACTGCAGCATATTGACGTACAAGACAGCAAGTAAAACAAATTTCAGCATAGACCTGATATAGGAGTTATTCACTTCAATCTCAGTCAAAGAGGAAACAATTGTCTCTAAACATGACAAAAACTCGATGAGCTACCATCAATAACCTGAACTAGAAAAGAGAGATTACTTACTCTAAAGACATCAGCGCACAAACCAGAACTTATTTTGTTGCACTCTGTGACCGTTAATATTTCATCAAACCTAAATGGTTCGCTACTGCACCCTTAAAGGCTGCTAGTTGAAGATCTCAGGCACAATGAAGCACAGATTGCTTCACAAACAAATGTGATGGAATGCCATTTTCCTATTTGGAAAAAAAATCTTGCCAATGGGAAACTTCTTTCTGTGCACTCTTCCTCAAGACAGAATTTTAATAATTAATCTTGCCCATAGAGGTCTCATTGTGAATAATAACATAGTTTCTTTGCTGAAGACAGAAGTTAACAATTTATAATTTTTCCCATAGAGGTCTTACTGTGATTAATAGAGGTAGATATTGAATACCTCAGGAAGAATCGATCACCCGCCTATTTTTCATGTACCAGACCACCAAACTCGTTTGCAAGAAGGTACTTGTTGTTGTTGATTATGGATGTCCACAGCCAGCTGGGAAATCATACACTCTCTGCATTAGCAACTGGTGCAATCACAACTTTCTGGTTGGATTTTGTGAATAGAAAGAAATGAAAGGGTTTTCAATGGCAAAAAGAAAGAGATGACATTATAAGTAGGGATGCTAAAACCATGTTTTGGTTATGAGGCGTTACTTGGGTGGTATGCACAGTACAAGATTATTACTAAGGCGATGGCTAGGAGGTTGAAG
The DNA here is from genome assembly GCA_003290165.1 of Berberis thunbergii. Classification (NCBI taxonomy): domain Eukaryota; kingdom Viridiplantae; phylum Streptophyta; class Magnoliopsida; order Ranunculales; family Berberidaceae; genus Berberis; species Berberis thunbergii. The sequence goes on along the minus strand of QNQO01002053.1, from coordinate 95,413 downwards.
TTGTGCTTGGACAGTAATTGGATCGAATCAAGGAGCTTTTGTTAAGGACGCAAATCCTAGATCGCGCGAAGGTTGCAAACAAGTTTATTGATTCTAGATTGAAGATTCGATCTCTGGGGTTGTTATGCAGGATTGACATTGAAAAGGCGTATGATCATGTGAACTATGAGTTTGTGTTGTGTATGAGAAATAGGGGTTTGGCAAGAGGTGAATGAGGCGGATCAAAATTACGTCGATAGCACATTTTTCTATCTTGGTGTGTGGTGCTCCAAATGGATTTTTAAAACATCAAGGGGATTCATCATTGACATTTGACATAAAAAAGGCTAGGGAAGGAAAGCCATTCAATCAGCCCCACCCTACATCTAATCCACAAAAAAAAAACGACTAATCATCATCAAAGCCTATTTCCGATACTTTCGAGGTCGGCTACATGGATTTTAGTTCTCCAAGCAATGCAATCTTCCCACATATCCTCGCCTAATCAAAGCTCCAAGATGCCTTCCTTCACTACCTTCATCCAATTTTTTAACGGTCGTCCCCTCTGTCTACACTTTCCATTAACTTGCCAATCTAAACATTTTCTAATTGGCGTTGTGCTTGGTCACCTTCGCATGTGACCAAACAACGTTAAACACATTTATCTAATTTTGTCCTTTATGGGTGCCTATGCTATTAATGCAGTGAATAATCGGCGATTAGTCGTTATGCGGGGTTGGCTCGAATCGCATAGGGTTAACTTGGTTGGCATTAATCGGACACAACAAAATCAACCAAAAATCGGCGAGTCAGCGCTTAATCAGCCTGGTTGACTTGTCGATTTTTCAGTTTGCATATATAAAAAAAAAACTAACCCAATCAGATCTGATATTTGCAGCTGAAGATTGAAGAAGAAAAAGTGATGACAAAGAGCTGAAGAAGAAGAGATGAAGAACTGAAGAAGAAGAGGTTTGATCTGACCTTGACGGCTCGATGGCTTCTTTTCCTCCCTTCAACCAAATCAACCCAAATCAGGTATGTCGACTTGACTCCCTCTCCTCCCAGTCCCTTTTCCCCCTTCCATCTCCCCCCGGTGACGGCGAAGAAGCTTCAACTGTCACCACTTCCCTCTTTACATTTCATGCCTTTTTTTTTATTTTTTTGCGGTTCCTCTCCACTAGCAAATCTTCTGAGTGTAAAAATGATCATTCCCAGAATGTTTGCCATAATTTCTTAGTTTGTAAATCATCAGAATGGTGTTACAATTTCTTATTTGTAAAATCATCCAAAATTTCTTAGTTTGTAAAACCAAGCATACTTGCAGAGATGGTTACTAAGTTTGTAGAATTTTTTATTCTGTAAAAACCAAGCATACTTAGTTTGTAAAACCAAGTATACTAAGCTTGTAATACCAAGCATACATGGGTACTGATTTTTATTCAGATATACTTTTGTTGCTTTATTTTTTGTTGTTGTTACTTATAACTCTTGACTTATTGTTCTTATTGCTTGCAGTTCTTGTTGTTAAGGTTATTGTTATCAGTTGCTGCTCTTGCTATCAGTTGTTTTCGCTGCGTTGGTTGTTCGTAAACAAGTCCAAGTAACTATAAGTGTTGCAACCTGATTATGACTATGATTACAAATTTACACTATTTTGATTATTTATTTATTTTTGAAATCTATGACTATGATTAAATTTTAAAAATATATGCTTTGAAAAAATTGACCACATAAATTCGAATTTTCCCAACTATTTCTGCTTAATCGTAATGCGGTCCTGACCGCATTACGACCGCTTTCCGCATTAACTACATAGATAGGCGCTACACCTAGGTATTTCCTAATTTTTTCATTCATAATTTTATCTTTACGGGTTTTACCATACATCCACCTTAACATACGCAATTCTACTACTGTCATCCTATGCATATGTTGTCTCGTAGTAGCCCAACATTTTGAACCGTATAGCATGGCTAGTTGAACAATTGTTTTATAACATTTCCCTTTTAGCCTTGCAGACATTCTTCTACCGCATAATACTCCTAACGCCATTCTCCATTTCATCCAACCAACTTTAATCATATGGTGTACATCTTCTCCAATAGCCCCATTATTTTGAACTATAGATCCTAGTTATCGAAAAACCTCACACTCTGGGACCTCCACGCATTCGATCTCAATTGCATTACTCCTCCCTCGTGATTCACAATCAAAGTTGCACACTAGATACTTTGTCTTCGAATGACTAATTCTAAAACCCTTACTCTCTAAAGTTTCCCGCCACCTATCTAATTTTCAACCTAAACCTTTACTAGTCTCATCAATTAAAACATTATCATCTTCAAATAACATGCACCAATGTACATATTCTTGCAGATGTCTCGTCAACTCATTCATGACCAAAGTTGCATTACTATATCCTCCACAAAAGGACAACTCACTTTACAACATTTCCCCGACCATAAATATTTCCCCAACCATTCAATTAGTTTTTTTTTATATTGTGGTGGAGCCATGGAGGTTTTTTGCAATTGATTGCCAATCTCTGTAGACTAGTCTATTGATGAGTTTTCAGGTGTCCCTTATGCATAATAGGATTGGATCTTCAGTTTGATGATGATATATTGTTTTCTTGAACAATGATATGAACCACGTGACAAGTATATTTTGTTGATTTTTCAAGTTGTGTCCAGGGCTAAAGATAAATTCTCTAAGTATGTTGTGCATAGTGTCGGCAAAGACATGAATGGTGGTATAGAGCTAGCTGTTGGTGCCCTAGTGGGCATATTGCCAGCTTGCTAAAGATCTGGATCTTCCACTGGGGCAAAGAATAGAGGTAAACATTTATGGTATCCGGAAAGGGAGTTGTTTGGGAAAGACTTGGTGGAAAGCAACACTCCTTTCGAAAGGGGTCAGATTGGTGCTTATTGGATATGGCTGAATGGATTTTCGGGTGGTTTCGGGTATCCAAAAAATATCCATTCATTATTCGGGGCGGATACGGATTTGGCCATATCCGCCCCGCGGATATCCGTTTAGTTAAAAAATTACTAAAATACCCTCGATTAATTAGTGAAATTACAAATATACATTTAGTGTATAAAAGAGAATTCCCTCACCTCAGTCACGTTCTCCCCCATTCTCCCCCTCTCTCTGTCTCTCACAGCGATTAGCGGCTCCCCCTCTCACCCACATTCTCCCCATCTCTTTGTCGAGGCGAAGGCCGAGGCTGAAGCCCGAAGGGCCGAAGCTCGAAGGGTCGTCTTCGTCCTTCTTCTCCTTCTCACAGACCCTCGAAGACGAAAGGATTAATCCTCCTCCCTTCTTCTGCTGAGATTTCGCAAGGAAGCCCGAGATCCTCCTTGCTCCCTGCTCCCCTCACGCCGCGAGACCCGCGAGATGCCGAGATCCTCCCTGCTCGTTGCTCCCCTCAAGGGTTTCCTCCTCTAGATCAAGATCTGATTTGATCAAGATCAAGATCTGATCTGATCGAGATCAAGATCTGATCTGATCGAGATCATGATCTGATCTGATCTGATCGAGATCTGATCGATTTTTTTTTTGAATTTGTTGTATTTTTTTTTTAGATCAGAGGACTCAGATCTGATCAAATGTTGTTTTTTTTTTATCTGATCCGATATTAGAGATCTTTTAGATCGATTTATTTGTAATATGTTGTAATTTTTTTTTTGAATTTGTTGTATTTTTTTTAGATCAGATGGCTCAGATCTGATCTTTAGATCGAATGTATTTTTTTTTTTTTTGTAATTTGTTGTATTTTTTTTTGTATGTATAAGGAAGATCTGTTTTTTATTTCGGATTAAATGGGCGGGGCGGATATCCGCCTATCTGTATGGGTCGGGGATGGTTTTAAAAAAAAATGATAAACGAATATGCGGGGCGGTTTCGGGGACCCGAAATCTCTCGCGGGGCGGGGATGGATTTGCTCAAATCCGCCCCAATCCGCTCCGTTGTCATCCCTATGCTTATTAGTAGTGTTCTTGCCAAGATGCTTATTCATTTTGTCATTCTAGATGCATGTGTCAGTGTCCAAAAAGATTGAGAGGACGAGTTAGAATCTTTTGTGGGGTGGTAAGGAAGATAAATGGATTCATGTATTGAATTGGGTGGTGGTGCATTCACCCAAAAAGGCAGGTGGGTTGGGTATTCGACCTCTTCAGTTGATAAACAAGGCGTTGTTATGTAAGTGAATGTGGAGATACGGTACCTAATGAAGTTGTTTATTGAAGACATTTAGTGCAAAGTATGATTCCGTAGGGTCGAATTGGATTTGAAGCACCCGGTATGTTCCGACTAGAAGTGAAAGTTTATCTCCAACCACAAGGATGATTTCTCTTGAGGTGCGGAGATTGTCATGGGGAGAGGGGATAAGGACAAGTTCTAGCATGATGTATGGGTTATGGATGAGATGTTTATAGACAGGTTTCTTATGCTTTTCGCTTTGCTATAGGAAGCAACGTATGGTGATCAAGTCTAGAAGTCATGATCCTGGAATGAAATGGAACTTTTATCAGAGCGTGTGAATTTATCAAAGGTGTAATTGTGTAGAGAAAGGGACATGTGGGGATGGAAGAAAGACAGGGATAGAGGGTTTCTCAGTTCTCTAGGCTGGTGTTGATAACTTTCCAGGGTTAATAAGGATATTGGGAATAGTCTTTTAGGGTTTTAGAGGCCACTAATTACTAATCTCCAAAAATAAGATCCTCATTGCATTGTTCATTGTTCTTTTTTGGTTGAATATAACGGAATATTGAGAATGAAAGCTGAAGATTTACTCTAAATTCATTTTTTATTTATTGTTTTCTATGTTTGTTGCCTACATTTCTTGAGTCCGTGGGGTTCACATCAGTTTTATAAAGAGATTTGAGACGCGAGTGGTATCACACAAATATTATATTTGGTATTTGCAGCAGTGATTCAATATCGTGACAACTATATACATCTTCAAACTTGTAAATTGATTGCCACAGCATAGCTAACAAGCTCATTAAGCTCCAAATGATTAATAAAGATCTCACCTGATGAATCATAATATTCTGGTTTATCATAGAAAACCATCGCTTCTCGTAATCGATGACGCTTTCCTTCTGTGCCTCCATACTGAAAAGTTGTATGCACTGCATATGGCTCCAATCTAAGTTGTCGGTACATGGCCTACCAACATAAGAAAACCTTACTGTTATTCCATTTGGAAAACTATATCAAATCTAGACAAAGCATTCTTGCAGTTACTTAAAACCAAGTGAACAAGAATGCAAAACAAACGAGAAATGTCCAATAACTAATTGTTTTAACAATTAAGCAAGAGATCTTACCTGGACAAAATAAGTATGTCCACTGCAAAATATACTTGCAGGCAGAAATCCCAATTTGAGGTTTCCATCAAAAGCATAAACTAGACGACTTTCCTCATCAACAGATGGCCCCAACTGTTTGTGTACTATTTCGTTGAAACCATTCTGATCCCATATTTTTTCATCAGCTAGAAGCATCTCTTTCCATTCTTTTGCCAATTTTTTCGCAGAATCAGTTGGACGCCAGTGAAAAATTCCAATGTTGTAGGCAGCATTCACTACAAAACATAAATGAATGGCTTGAGAAAGAAGAATAAACCAGAGTTTGGAAAAGTAAAAATTAAAATTAAAAAAATAATCAAAATGAAATTGACAATAACCATTACTCGAGGGAGAAATGTATGAAAGAAAGAGGAACAGAACTGATTTGTATTCACATAGTATATTGAATTAGATGTGGGAATCAAGGGAAAAATAGGTTTACAAAGCAAGTCAAAATGAATCCCTTACTGAGAGTTATATAATTCAGAATGTGATGTAGTGATATAAAAGACATACAACTTGTTATTAAAGATCATAACAAACAAACAGATTGTATATAACATTGGTTTGTACAGGTGCTTGCTAATGGAAAAGAGATGCAAACAAGGATTCCAACTCCTTAAAAACACCTCCAGGGACCTTGGTGTAACCAAAATTTCCCAAAGCAAAGAACTGATGTCAAATATTGCTAGCGGAATGGGTAATGACAATCGAGAAAATGAGTGAATTGTCCAATCCTCGCCAGAAAAGGTGTTAATTGTAAGGAGGGTAATGATGGGAATTTGGGTAATAATTAGGATTTATATTTGTTATTCAATAAGGGGGACTTGAACTCAACACATTAAATTGGGACTTTATTTAAATTAGGGTCAGAGGTTAACTAGGGATTAAGTCTTACTTTGTGTACATATCACATGATGGACTTCATTAAATTTATTTAAGTTAAAGAGTTTTTTGTTGATTACTTCCGCTGCACTTACAATCAAATTGGTACAAGAGCAAAGTTTGCTCTTGGCTACAAGATGGTGCAAACTAAGACGATAAGCTATGAAAGAGAGCTTTGAGAAGTTGCAAGAAGAGTTGGCACCCTAACACTCTGCGCTCAACGCCTTTATGAAAAGATATCGGTGATAGTGAAAAAATGGACAAGGTAATAGAGATGATGAAGACGTTGGAGAAAGTGAGAAACACCTTGGAAAAGTCCAACACACAAAAAACCAGATGGCAACAACACGGTACACAAAATCACAACACCATTATAAACCGACTAGCCACCATGTTTTTCAGTACCGAGGCGTTCGGGCCTCTGTGAGGCGAAGCATAGCATGGAGACGTGATCAAGGCAAAAGACTCAATAAAGAGGGCATAGAGCTCATTTGTTGAGGGCGTTGCTTCATTGAGAAGAAGCTTAGAGATTGATGTTAAAACCTTTGAAAAGATCCACTTTCAAAGCTTTAATGACTTCATCTCCATTATTCTTATTTTTCTTTCTGTTTTAATTGAAAAAAGTCGTATAAAAAAGAAGTGGTATTGGAATCTTTGGCCTATATGTACAAATAGAAATCGGTTGTATCTTTTATCATCTATCTCTACCCAGAGTAGAACATAAGCCTAAAAATTTGAAGAGCCCATTCAGAACAAGAAATTTACATCACAATTTTTTCTTCTCTCTCTATTTTAGGCAGCACGCAACACAACAATGGTTTTTTATTTGCACAATTAGGGCAGTCAAACTATATCTTCGAGATTTAAAACAGGCCAACTCAGTTACTCATACGATCATAAGCCATGACTCCATACGAATTAACTTGTATGCTTCATGACTTTTTGCATTTCATTGCAAATTCTAAGGCGTACACCTTGAGGCTTTTTGGAACCTCCCTTTTAAACATTGCGACCAGTGTGCGACACATTGTGCAAATGTCAAAGGGCCAATAAGGCATGCCGCAAGCCGCATCAACCGATCGGTGGCATGAGGTCACACGGCCAAGTAGTGCCGGTCTTTTAGGGGTCCTTTATCCTCTACAATGAATCCGTCCTTTTTTTTCGGGGGGAGGGGGCTCTCATACTATGTACTGGTTCTACACTCCTTATGGATGACATTGTTCCCCACCTTGGAAAAAGTCCAACACACCAAAAACCAGATGACAACAACATGGCACACAAAATCACAACACCACTACAAACCGACTAGCCACCATGTTTTTCAGTATTGAGGCGTTCAGGCCTCCGTGAGGCGAAGCGTAGCATGGAGGCGTGATCAAGGCAAAAGCCTCAATAAAGAGGGCATATAGCTCATTTGTTGAGGGCGCTACTTCATTGAGAAGAAACTTAGAGATTAATGTTAAAACCTTCGACAATATCCATTTTCAAAACTTTAATGACTTCATCTCCCATCTTCATCTCTCTTATTTTTCTTTATGTTTCTTCTTTCTCTATTTTAGGCAGCACGCAACACAACAATGGTCTTTTATTTGCATAATTAGGCAGTCAAACTATATCTTCGAGATTTAAAACAGGCCAACTCAGTTACTCATACGCTCATAAGCCATGATTTCGTACGAATTAACTTGTATGCTTCATGACTTTTACTCGCAAGGTCTCATTGCAACATACTACGGCATACGCTTTGAGGCTTTTTGGGACCTCCCTTTTAAACATTGCGACCAGGTGTGCGACACATTGTGCACATGTCAAAGGACCAATAAGGCACGGTGCAAGCCGCATCGACCGATCGGTGGCATGAGGTCACACGGCCACGTAGTGTTGGTCTTTTGGAGGTCCTTTGTCCTCTACAATGACTCCGTCCTTTTTTTGGGGGGGAGGGGTCCTCATACTAGGTACTGGTTCTACACTCCTTATGGATGTCACTGTTTGACATCAAAACCTCCTTCTCAGCACCCCCCACCCCAATTCCACTTTCTACAACCCCTCTTCCCAGATTTACAGCTCCAAAATCAATTCATTGCACCCAACACCCCCAATAATGTTTGTAACTTACCCATCAGCTATTAACACGACTACCATGGCCGGTCTTGATTAAAGCAATTGGCTAAGAAAGAATAATATTTGGAGAAGGCCTAGTTGCCCAGTTTACCTAGGAAGGGAAATGATAATTGTTCTGTATAATCTGCTCCAACCCAATTTGATCCTAAAAATCTGAGAGCCAAACACTTAAACAGAGAAGGTATCAGTCTTTGGGTTAAAAAGGAACAGATCTGAACTTATGAGGGATCAGAAAAACTTCTCAAACCAGCACACCTGCAAGACAGATCTTCTCCACTTATGTCTAAGACGCCACTAACACCACATAACAACATGGGAAGAAGAAGAAGGCGACATACTTGGTGGCCAATGAGATTGATAAGGCCTTGGCATACAAACATTTAATGGGTATTAAAGTTGCTAGGTTGGTGGCATCAAATTGAAAGGTTGTGCTAGTGCTTGGTGGAGTGATTTATGAAAAGAGCGTGAATCATTAAATGTAAGGCGGGTTCGCCCATGGCCATTACAGAATAACTTATTGCAGAAAATCTATGTTTATGAGAAAACTCTTTTTGGCAGGTAACAAATTGCAACATGGCTCTAATACAATAGCTGAGTACATAGAAGAACTTTCATTACTTTGCTATTGGTTGAAGCCTCTTGAGATTGAAAAATGGAGAACTTACAGGTATCTGAATGGTTTGCATGTTGAGATTCAAAGGAACTTACTTTAGATTTGAATAGCGTATCAGAAGCTGAAAGGTTTTGGAAGAAGGCTAAAAGGAAAATTCAAAAAGTTGTTTCCACTATTCCTATTGCTGCAAATTGCCTTGTTGTGATGCCTGCACTATTTAGCTCTAATTTTTTTTTATGTCATTGATGTAATCAGATTGCTAGCATACTTCGAGATTGCCCAAAACGACACCGCTTACAGAAGGCAAAGTTGAACAAGAGGACTTGCCACCTTGGGCACCTGCATCTGATGAAGTTAGCGAGGAAACAAGTGAGCATCCGTGGCTAATGGGAACACACCTACATTCTAAGCTCGTATATGAGCTTCTTTTGCTCTGGGTGAATGTGGGTGTTTTAGTAATAAATACAGATTCATTTTGTTGTTATTTCTATTAATAAGTGGACTTCGACCCAACACGTTGTTAAACTAGAGATTTTATTTCAATTAGGGTCATGGGATTTAAGTATTATTTTAGCTATAAATAATCTCAATATAAGTTGTTTTCATTAGAATTGAAAAGTTATTTCTCAATTTCAGAACTTTGCAAAGTTAAGCTTTTTTAAGTTTGATACTTCGATTAATATCTGTTGCAATTAGCATCACTAAATTTATCCCTTTTGAAAAGAACTTGGACTGCCAAGTGGATAGATGCTCTCATTCATAAACAGGGTTCAAACTGTCAGGGATCTAGATCTAGCACTAAGAGAAGTCTAGGTATATCGGGAAAGTGCCATCATGAGCTCATGAATGTGAAAATTGTTGTCTTAATTCATAGGTAAAACCAGATATGACAAGAAAAACAAGGTCCTGTACATGGAAAACTTAAGTTCTTGTTAAGAGCCACAAAGCAACCAACAGAAGAAAAAAAAAAAAAAAAAAAATTCTCTAAGGAGGAAACATTTAATGCTTTATGTAATATGTTACCTTGTTGCCAGATCTCCAAGCTATCATCAACGACTGTTGGTATAACTTGATCGGTTGATGTTAAAACATCTGCTGCAGGAAAACGAGCAAGGTATGGAAGTGGATTCTGTTTTACAAGCAGAAAACATGTCATTTACAAAGAAAACAATCTAGAAAAAAAGGTAATAATAGTAAACATATATAGAATATTACAGAAGAACCATGTTGGGAAGGGGCCTGTCATACCCTCTCACTTGAGGAGTCTTTTAAAAATTAAAAATAAATAAATAAGTAGAAAAGGTCATGTTCAACTGTTGTTTGTAAAAATTCTCTCTCAAAAATATTACATGTACCAAGAATATCACTGGAAATATACAAAATTCAGCTACTTTATAAATTGGGATTGTTCTTATGGTTGACTTGTGGGACTCAAGGTGCATGCACTTTACTTGTTGGCTAGTTGAAAGACAGTCAAAGCACCGGAAAAGCTAGTATCCAATCAATTTTTATGATTTACTTTCATTTAGCATATGAAGGATAAGTGGAAACTGGGTTGGACTTCATTGGAATTGCTTAATGTGATTGGTTGCTATTTTTCCCTTCATGACTATGCTTAGTATTGTTGTTGGCTTTCTAAGGAAAAGGTTTGGCATTGATGGTCTCTTGCTGTGCTTGCTTGGTTGATCATGCTTGATGGGTAGCTTTGTTGTGAACTAGGCCTTGATATTTTCTCTTATGCTAGCGCATTGGCTTCATTTTACATTCACGTTCATGTTACATGGGATCGTCATTTGCATGCATGTGGATTCATTTTATGTTGAGTTCTTCAATTTTTTAGATGACTTTGTGATGGACAATGGCTTGTGAAGATTAGTGGAATGATGTACCTTGGAGAGGGAAGTACTTCGACATGAAGTAAGGTTAAACCAAGGAAAGCCCTTTTGGGTGATTTTTTGGCAAAGGGAGAAAGCCTATATTGATTACGAAATTTTAGATCAATCTGCCCAAAATCTTTGTTTGTGCTTTTAGATCGTTTCAACAACTCCTAAATCAATCTGTCCAAAATCTTTGTTTCTGTTTTCAGATCAATTTAACAATTGTTGAATCATCAAGCCCCTTTGATGTGATCTTTGACTTTGGTCAACAAAAATTTTCCTATTGTATTTTATATTTGTGGCCCTTGCGGCTTATTTCTAAAAGTGTCTTAGGGATGAAGGTAGATTGGGACTTCCACGTTGTGTTCTCATACGCCTATAAACAGCCTCATAAGGCTCACGTGTAACTTGGTTATTGATTATTGGTAAGGAAATGAAGTTGCGAGAGAGACTTGATTTTATTCTCTCTTTAGGTGCTTGTTAATCTAGTCCTATAGAAATTCACTTCAAGGCCTTCTTCGTTTCAAGATAATCTTCATTGAAGATTCATTTGGAGAAGAAGGGGTAGAGATTCTCCCTTGAACTCATTTACCATGGAAATGAATTCTCCATATCCTTCTACCTAGATATAAGATCCTTTGGTTAGATCTAGCAACTTCCCCATAATCCTTATCCTCCATTAGAAAGTCGGCATCTCATCTTCTTCGTGTTCTAAAACAAACCTCCTTTGAATTATGTTTATATCTTCATTGAAAATCATTGATCTATATTGTCTCACACTACTTGATTTCCATTGTCCATTTCTAAGTGACAATCAACCAAATTTAGCCTACATCAGTCGTGTAACTTAAATGATTGATGCTTCTTCCTTTTTTTCGCTTCACTTCTGCATCTGCTATTTATGTTGTGGTTCTTGCTATTACCCAATCGCATATTTCAGTCCGACACTTCTTCGGGTATTGTAATTTTCCATCTATGTTATTGAATAGTAAAAATCCCACCAAACCAATAATAGTAGGCTTAAGTTTTAAGAAGATGATGGATTGACATATCCAATAGAAATAATAAGTAAATCAACAAGACATACCTTTAACCAAACCATGTCCGTGTCACACATTAGCAGTTCGTAGCCAAAAGGCAGCATGGCATCTATCAAAATAACTTTTTCTCTCCCCATTTTGTGAAATGTTGGTGAGCCCCAACCAACATCAGCCGTGCTCATGTGACTTTCCATATCAAAAACAGGCACACCTTTCCAATACAAAGCCTCCAAAAGTTTGACGTCCATTGCACCTATAACATCAATTTCAATTAATTCAGAAAAATGAAGAGATGATATAACAGAATGACTGAATTTTGAGAATAAAAGTATTTTGCAGCAAAAAAACGTGCATGTGCACACAATGACACAAATACACAGACATACACATAAACAAAACAAGACACATTTAGATATGCCAGAACACTTAGGAGTAACATAATTCAGGTTCCAAGGAATTACCTACAAGAAGATTAGACACGCCAAGATCAGTCAAGTGCTTAACCCAATTCAGAATAAAATCCATGAATGCATAGTTTCCAAAGTCACAATTATGACATTATCTTTCACCCTACTTTCCACCATAGCTTTGGTCAGTCGAAAGACCTTCATTGGTAGCATCTTTGTACCAGGAGATGGAGCCTCCCATATTGGCCTGGTAAATACACTTAGAGGTATTGATGAAGGAGCTAATCTTCCACTCTTTGTGATAGGACGAGAAATATTTACAGCAGGACCAGCCTGAGAAGAGTCTCCTTCTGGAAAAAGTCCAAAATGAGGTTAAATGTCAAAACCAGAGGAATTAGAATAAAACACAAGTGTGCCTAGATAAAAAAAATAAAAAATAAAAAATTACTGCAATGGCAATATTGATTCTGCACAAGTAATTTTAAATCTCACCAAAATAGTCATTTTGTAAAGTTATACTTAACAACGACAAACAAATATTGCTAACTATGCCAAAGCAGATTGTACTTTATGTGCATAGATTTTGCAACTTTTGTTTACTTTACTTGCTAGAGAAAGAAGATCCCATCTTATGTTGGTAGAATCACAAAAAAGGCTTTGTTTTTGTTTACACCATCAACAAGGATAGACTAGGAATCAGTAAGTCCTAAGAGTGCCATGTGGCAATACTCACCCTGTCAAACTATCTGGAAAGGTGTTAGTATTCCAAACTGTATATGCAGAAACATGCTCGAGTTAATGAATATGCATATAAAGTAAATGACATATGGTAAGACACTAAGACCCAACATTTATACGTACTCACAATTTTACTAATAATGGCAATATGTTCCATAATCAGCGACTATCTACAAAGAGAATCAAAATGCCAATATAGTAAAAGAAGTTACAAGACCAGAAGTGAAATAAGACCAAATGCACGGGAAGATTACCTACAAACTAACTTGGGGGAGATCCACCAAGCAGGAAACACTTAAGATCAAACATGTGATGTGCAATTTTTAGAGAAAATATTCCAACAGAAAACAAAATCAAGTACCAACTCTGCATTATAAGTCAAAACCATGTTAAGCAAGCTTACCATAGTAGAGACAACAAATGTTGAGTGGGAAAACTTGAATTGTAGGTGAATTTGAATTGAATTGAAAATTATTGATCAAATGAGATATTTCAATATCATGAATTAAACAACACTCCAGCCAGAAAATAAGTCAACTAAAACAGTTTAGAATGAAAGAGATATACTCACGTGAAGAGGAAGGGGAAATGGAGGAGGAGGACCACCCAGTAGCTGTGAAGACAGGAGGTTTACCGCCATAAATGGCGGAGAATACATAGAGAGATGAGAAGATGATACCGATGAGTACAGTAGCGTAGATCGTCAAGAAAAGAGGCTTTGAATTGGCTAGTTCCTTGAAGGGGTGATTCCAAGAAACCATTTTTTGCACTGCCTGCTGCTTTGAACTGAAATTGGATCCACCCTTAACCAAATAGATAGATTTGAAAGAGACTTACTGTGTATTTAATCTCTCTTCTTGCTGATTTTCACTAGTGTACGGCCATGTGATGAAGACCGAGCTAGTTCATACCCCCTGTAGCACAACATTAGAATTGGTTCCACCATTAAAACATTATGAAGCATAAAAGTGAAGAAGCATCCACTCTTGTAAACCCCCTCTCATAAAACCATACAAAAAATACTAACATAGTGCATTTCCTTTCTAGCTCTACATCATTCAGAACTCATTAATACGACTCAAACGATGAATCAAAGAGAAATCTTGTACAAATTCTACTGAAGCAAAACAAAATAGGCCATTTTTTATGCATACATGATCAAATGTGTTTAATTTCAGGTGCAATCTTTCGGATGCTTCATCTGAAATACAAAAAAAATAGTTTATAATTGTGTAATCTCTCGTACGCATGAAATAACTATCTTTTATTTCAGATTCATCATCATCATCATCATCAAAGCCCATTCTCGATATTTTTGGAATCGGCTTGATGGATTTTAGCTCTCCAAGCAATGCGGTCTTCCCACATCTCCTCGCCGAATTCAAGCTTAAGGATGTCTTCCTTCAATCCAAGTTTTCAACGGTCGTCCTCTCCATCTACACCCTCTATTAACTTGTCAATCCAGACATTTTCTAATTGGCATTGTACTTGGTCTCCTCCACACGTGACCAAACCACGTTAAACGCCTTTATCTAATTTTGCCCTTTATGGACGCTACACCTACGTATCTCCTAATTCTTTCATTCTTAATTGTATCCTTACAGGTTTTACCATATATCCATCTTCACATACGCATTTTTGCTACCGCCATCCTATGTGTATGTTGTCACATAGTAGCCAAACATTCTGAACCTTATGACATGGCTGATCGAACAATAGTCTAATAGCATTTCTCTTTTAACCTTGCAGGCATCATTCTATCGCATAATACTTCTGACACTCTAATGCACCGACTCTCCGAAAAACCCCCATATCGCGTGTCAAATACGTGTCGGACACGGACACGAGCCCGACACGTATTTGACATGTGGTCAACGGTGACAGACATTGATACAGCTTGGACACGGTCCAGACTCGGTCCAAACACGGAGTTATATAATCCTCAGCTCAGCTCCTCTTCGATTCAAAGCAAACCCTAAAAAAATAAAAATTTACAGAAAAGAAGGCTTATCGATCGATAAGCCATGAATAAATGTTAACATCATCTGTCCATCAACCCTGCCATGGTGTGTTGAGGAGAGGAAGGAAGAAGGAGAGCGGAGGACGAGAGAAAAAGAGATCTGCTGTGAGAAGGACGAGAGAGAGTGAGAGATCTACTGTGAGAGATCTCCATGAATATCTTTCCTTATTCAACATTCATTCAAGAACAACAATTGATCTCATCATCTCCTTCATATATATTTTTTCTATTCGCTTTGCATTCAAACCAAAAGATGTTTTAGCAATTTTGGTTGTTCTGAAGTGATGTCATCCCACAGTACAAGTGGGTTTGAGCAATTTTGGTCCACAAATTCTTGAATTTTACCTTGTTCATAGGTGAGAGGACATGGTTAAGCCACATATGCAAAAACAGAGATTAGTGGTGATAGCATTCATAACAGGCTCGTATGCAGTGCTATCCAGCTCACGTGGGCTTGCTCTATTGCTTCAAGTGTAATTTGCTCCTAACTTGTCATTGGTTTCCTATTTGAGAAGCTCCTATGAGTTACAAAAAATATATATATTAAAAAAATAAGTTTGACCGTCTCGCTGAGTCCTATTTTTTAAAAAAATTGCCAAGTCGCCGTGTCGTATCTGTGTCCAATGCGACACGCGTATCCGAGTCCGTGCATAAATCCAAATTGATTCTTCAAACCCGTGGTTAAATTCCTTAGTCTTCATTCTATAACTCTCTCACAAAGTTTCATCGTATGACTCATAAGCTTTTATTTCAAATTATACAAAATAATTTGAAATAACAATCTTTTATGGCCCACCACAATCTCGCGAAAGCAAATTTCTAATATTGTTGCTAAAGATGTATTTCATTTCAGGTGCAAAAGTTAATCCATTTTAGAGCAAAGCAAAAGAAAAACAATGAAAACTCCAAATGTATGACCATCAATCAGTAAATGTATTGAATCGAAATTGATCGGATTCCACCAAACTAGCCTATCACAATCAAAAAACTTGAACATTTAATTTTGAACTTTTAGCAAGTTTCAGTTGTAATTATCCACTTAATGCACATTCCTTGCAAAGTAACAAAGGGGCAATTGAGACCCACCAATGACCAAAGTGTGTAAATCTAAAATACCCATTGATCCTCTTTGCCTAAAACCGTCAACTCACGCATTGGGAAGTCATAAAATCAAATACCTGGTGGGTGTGGATTACTGCTCCACTTCCATCGTGGTTGATTGCAGAAAGACGAAACGTTTGGTTGAATTTGTGAGAGAATAGAGGAGATGGAGACAGAAAGTCGTCCTCTGTTGATTCAAGATTGAGGAAGAACCCTAGTCAACGGAGGCGGAAGAAAAGAACTGAAACTCTCGAGGTTGATTGAAGAACTCAAATTCGACGATTCATTAATTGGTTGAGGACCAATGCGACCTTGATCGCAGCGATAGAGAGATTGGAATGAATAATTTTCTCAGTGAAGAGTAGTGTGGGATTGGGTAGAGGGAGATTCATTCGTGACAGACAGAGAGATGTATGTAACCAAGTCAACTAACATGACTGAGCGGCAAAGATGGAATCGAACCCACTGAGGCGTTTCGCTCGCTGCTAGTGTGTTTGTGAGTAGTAGCTCCCGCGTTATGAGACCGTTGATGGATTCTGATAAGGCCACCACCACAAGATTATATTGATTTTGGATCTTGGATAACATATTTTTAAGCGTAGTCAATGAATTGCAAATTGGACATAATATATAAATGATTTCCCTAAGAAAATTCACTGGATTACCTTCTTTTGTAGTCATATTTGGTATTGATTACAAATGTACCAACTGTTTGTTCTATATGGTATCATATTATTATTATTATTATTATTATTATTAATATTAAGGCTATCGATGAATCAATTCACATCATAATTTCATGTCAGTCATCCAATTGTTAGATATTGAGATATGACAGTAAAATTGTTTTGATAGAGAATCACCCCGTGGTGCAACAACAATACTTCACATACTTGTTAGCAAGGTTTGTTCTCAATATATTTTAGTATAAACCGAAAATATGTAATTATTATTATTATTACTATTACTAATATTATTATTTAAAATGCTAGAAAATCATGTTTTTACAATCAGATTTTGTAACCGTGATGATGTGGCGTGATTTTAAAAAAATGATGAAGCCATCAAAATATTTATGTATATCTCGAGGTTATAAAAAATCCTCTAACAATGCCACATCATTCTGATTATAGAACCTAGTTACAAAACTCAATTCCCTAGCCTCACTCATTATTATTTATAATGTCAATTGAAGATGTTGCACAAGGTCAGGTTAACACATAAGGGCTTTAATTAGAATACCCAAAACTTTGGGGCAAAACAAAAATAGCCCGAAAACTAGGTTGTTGTTGCTATGCACATCCACCACTATTAGGAATATTAATATTATTTTACTATGTAACACCATCATATAAAATAGGGGAATTTTAGATGTTGGTCCTACAATAACAATGTAATAGGAATCTTAAGGATAATGAGACTATGGGGAATGTTTGTTTGAGTTAGATGCCTAATCTCTAACCAAAGGTAAACCTCTAGCTAGAACCATCATAAGCAGAGGTTTGTGTAGTTAGACATCTCACCAAACACCTTACTTAGATGATAAAACTATTTTTTGGGAATTTCAAACAAAATGTCTGAACCAAACATATAAACAAACAACAACTACGTGTTAGTTACGAGGTTATCAAAGATATCATAGAGGTGGATTACATTCTAGGGGTGGGTACGGTTTGGAACAGTCCGAGATTAAGCTTGTCCCGTATAGAGGATTTTTTGGGGTAGAACCAGTTGGTCTCGTGCCGATTTGAACTAAGACGAAACCATGCCATTCTGGTTCAAAATGTTGTTTTGGGCCAAAGTGTCTTATTGGGCTAGACTCAACACAAACATAAAAAACCAAGTGAACCACAAACCATTTCATTCGTTGAAAGACATCTCTCACAGTCATAGCTCAGAAACCTAGCTTGTTTTCTTTGCAATTCAATGGTGGGCGAACATCTATACGTTTGAAAAAAGCATCACAGATCTCTCGAAGACGAAGCCGACGAGGGTTCCAGGCGTCGAAACCACAACAACCATCGTAGTAGCCATCAAAGCAACAAATGCGATCATGAGCCATTGAAGCAGCAAACAAGGACAAAGGCGAGATTCTTGAAGAAAGAGAGTTCGTAGGAGCCTCCATGTTGATGTGGAAAAAAATAAATTAGACTTTGATGTTGAGTCTCTTGAGATTAATGTTGGCGGGTCGAGCGTGTGCGCGCACCTAGGTCTATTATACATAGCAACGATATTTTCCCCAACTTAAACACCCGATGTCTTGGGCCTACCATCCGGGGCCACGGTTGTGGGGTTTTTATCTTAAAAGGCCTCGTTGCTATTAGGGAGTGGATCATCTCCTTATAAACCTTAGTGACGACTCATCCTTACTTGATGTGGGACTATTCAAGCCAACTCCATCCCAACAAACTCCACATTTGGCGAGAAATCGTCACACAACCTACAATCCATCCACCGGTCTGCAACATCTCGAAGTATACCTCCTCCTCGAGTCTCATGTGCGACCACGATCCTGTGGGTAGCACTCGGTGTACGGGCTGTTATCCTGGTGTTGTTGGCTCTGTTGGGATGAAGTTAGCTTGAATAGTCCCACATCAAGTAAGGATGAGTCGTCACTAAGGTTTATAAGGAGATGATCCACTCCCTAATAGCAACGAGGTTTTTTAAGATAAAACCCCACACCCATGGTCTGGATGGTAGGCCCAAATAGCGGGTGTTTAAGTTGGAGACAATATCGTTGCTATGTATAGTGGATCTAGGTGCGCGTACGCGCTCAGCGTGCCAACAAATGGTATCAGAACCAATGGTTTAGTAGAGACTTGGCAAGTGGTGCAAGGTGGCACATTGTTTTGGAGATCAGGCGCGAGGTAGTGAGCCAGGTCTCATGTGCGCACGGTCTGCCAGATGAATGGTTCCAGATCCTTGCCAATAGAAGGTATCCTACAAGTCCGGTCGAGGTGGAGTTAGTTCGGTTGCTGCAACTAAGGTAGAGCCAACAACACCAGATAGCAGCCCGTAGACCGAGTGCTACCCACAAGAGCGTGGTCGCACATGAGACTCGAGGAGGTGTATTTCGAGATGTTGCAGACCGATGGATGGATTGTAAGATGTGTGATGATTCGCTCCAAAAGTGGAGATTATTGGGATAGAGTTCGCTTGAATAGTTTCACATCAAGTAAGGATGAATCGTTACTAAGGTTTATAAGGAGATGGTTCACTCCCTAATAGCAACGATGCCTTTTAAGATAAAAACCCCACACTCGTGGCCTGGATGGTAGACCCAAGATAGTGGGTGTTTAAGTTGGGGACAATATCGTTGCTATGTATAGTGGATCTAGGTGCGCGCACGCGCTTGGCACACCAACAATTAAAGTGCCTTATTGGGTGAGTGGTGATGAAGAAGGCGAGGAGGTGAGGGAGTGGTTTTGGGCTAGTGATGATGAAGAAAGCGAATATGAGAGGGAGAGGGAGGAGGACTGATCCAAGGGTTGGAATTGGGTATGATTTTGAATTGGATGGGCAAGGTGGTGTTCAAGTAGATGATGACGAAGAATTGGAAATACAAGAAGAAGAGTTTGAAGAGAGGGTTAGTGATGAGGGGGATAATGTGGTGGCTAAGGAGAAAGTTTGAGTTTAGGTTGGGTTGCAGGAATCTGATGGGGATGGGCAGAGATCTAATGAGGAGGGATTGAAGGGAAGAGTCATCCTCTTTGTGCTATCAATGGGTTGTGAGCTTAACAAGATGTTGGCCGTGTTTGTGGTGGCGTTGGATCAGCACAAGAAGTAACTTGTTTATTTATTTTTGGTGATTCTTTGGTTGATAATGGCAACAACATTAGAATTGCTTCAATCAGATTGCATCGACCACATCTGATGCTTACCCAACTACAGAGTCATGCTATGAGATCGTCATCATGTTGCTTTAACGGTGACAATAATGTAGTTGTATTCTTATTTCTATAATTATAAAATCAACGTGGTCACAGTTCTAAAAAAGTGTGATTTATAGTTATTCAAAATGTTGCAATAATTTATGCAGATGAAGGCAAAATTGTATCTGATGCAGTTTTTTTCAATCCTTGCTTGATCTCGACCTGCTAACCTGCAAAAGTAACTCATGTAGGCCGCAGACCACCATTGTGATGGCCGATGACACTCCGATGCTAAAGTCAGACAAAAATCTGAGGAAAGTGTAATGTTGTAAACAAGGAATTGTAAGTGTACCCTACCTTACCAACATCATGTCTTATTTATAGTCTAAAAGTTCTAGTTCAACTAGACCATCGATGGCGTAGTAGGGAATGGGATCTTCGTGGAAATCCTTCTCTAATTAAGAGTTGTGCTATAGAAGGGAGTTTCTTTGTTAACTTTGTGCTCATAGATACGTGGGAGATAGTTTCCAATCTCAGGGTAATCCGTAAGAAGAAGTTTTCTTATGAGATATGTACTATGGTATTTGCTTCTTAATGGAAAGCGGAGAGTTGTTATACTTGCCTGTTCGAAGTTAATCATTGTGATACTTGCCTTAAGAGGGCTTACGGGTATTGAGGATAGTTGTAAGACGTGTGGGTTTAGCATGCTGTAAGACTCCACGTCCATTTGGTGGACTGCTTTGGGCGGGCTTAAAACCACTTGGGTCGGATCAGTGTTGGGCTGATGCTGGGGCCTGTAATTCCTCGAGATCATCATGACAAGTGTGTGGCTCTGGGCTGTGACCATTTTGGTGTATCATCAGTTACTCCCCCCGAGTAAGTGGGTCTTCACATCGATTCGTTGTCATCTCTTGAAAATATACGCCGCTCATGATGATTGAGTCTGAATCGTTGCTTGAGTCGCACACTGCATTTATTGAATGTGCGTCGGTTCAGCAGAAATGATGCGGATACCTAATCCTTATTTAGGTCATGCGTTGTACGGATACTAACTCTTCTGTTCTCTTTTGCTTTTAAAGATACTGCAATGTTCATCTTCTGATTGAAAAGATAGATCGTCTTTTTCACGGCTCAACAAAGCCTTATTGATGATGCAACCTTAGCCAAGGGCTTTGAGTTTTTTGAAAACAAGTTGCTTTCTAAATTTGGCCTTGCTGAAATCCGTACGAAGTATGAGGTCCCCAAGGACCTGCCGTTGTCTATTCTGAATGGTGACCAGACACCAATGTTGCCACCGGCGGGGTTCATCTACTTGCACCGAGGGATTCTCCAAATCGGAGTACGTTTCCCCATTCTGGATGTGATTTGGGACTTATTGGACTTCCTTGAAATTCCTCCAACCCAGTTGGGGCCTAATGGATACAAGATCATTTTTTTTCAACTTGAACAGGGCAAAGGAAGCTGACGTCCACATGACTCCACGATTGATCCAGTTGCTGACTTCTTTTCGGTTGAAGAGTAACGATGTCTGTAAAATGACGTCACTAGCCTGCTTTGCGAATCTGCCTGATGACTTAAAGTTCTCGAAGAAGTATTGCTTCTTAGCCCTTATGGATTCAAAGTATTTCCAGTTCAATGGTCGTCCGCTCAAGCGGGAGTTCAAGCCACTTTGTAAGTACAATTTTTCCTTATGATTTCGTTGTGCTTGATTGCATATTAATCACTGCTGGTATTTCTTCGTGGGTCGGTTTTCCACTACTCCCCTTACCGCAGATGAGCAAAACACTATTGAGACATTTTGCGGCTTGTCAATAAAGAATGTGGCGAATGTCATATGCGATCCCAGCTTCATTCGCAGTAGGCTGTGTGACAACTGACACGTGGCTTTCACTTTTTACTGAACGTCGCGAGTTAAGTCTGAAGATGGGGCCCTTCTAGGAAGAGGAAGGTCACTGGAGCCAAGGCTCATGTTTTGTTTGACATGGAGGAGTTTTCTGAGACATTCACCTCTTTTGTGAGTTTGAAGAGGTCTCGTATTAAAACTGGGTCATCTTCGAAACGGTATGCTCCATTGAATTAGAATCATGATTTTGATTAGCCCGCCAGTATGGAGAACGATGTACCATGGCTGATAGAAGGACCACCTGCGATTGGCAAGGGTTGAAGACATGTCGAATCTTAGTGTTGTACCGGCGGAAGCTCTAAATGAGCAGTTGATGCGAGCTGCAATGGCGGCATTCGCTGGTGACGATTCGCATGGGACCTTTCCGCTTGAAGGTTTCTTTTAAGATCTGCCTGAGGTTCTTGAGTCTGATCGCCCCGTTGGTGGGCTGAATGACAGTGGTCGTGATGACGCGAGCCAAGTTTCTCACAGTCAGCATTGTTCCCCATCTCGCTCTAAGCCGAATCTCCAAGTATTGGAAGGTCGATCTATTGGATAATTCTCTTCCTCCTGATCCTGTTAAGTCGTCTCGTACCAAGGGGTTGACTGTAGGCGATAAAGGGAAGGCTCCTTCTGGTGACAATGGAAAGGTCGTAGAGGATGTCTCGGGTGTAGTCGTGACCACCAATGTTCTAAAAATCGCTAGGCGGTGGGCGGGCGGCCAGCAAGTGCTTAGGCGGTTTTAGATTTTGTATTATAAATTTATAATTTTCATAATTTAAAAAAATTTAGCATAATACATTAATATTTTATCAATTACTTCCAATTTAATGCCAGAATAGTAATACATATGAAAAATTTATAAACATGAAAAATTAAACTTACATTAAAATTTATAATAGCATAAGTTGCATAACATAGAGTTTCCACAACATAGAGGAAAAAAAAACATACTTGAAAGTTGATAGTTGAACTTGAAATGCAGAGCGATACCTGCCAGGAGACTCTTTTTCGTCTTCCCCTTCATCCCCTTATTCTTCTTCTTCTTCTTCTTCTCATTCTTCCCCTTTTCTTTTCTCTCTATTTGGCATAACCTAAAAATTTATATGGGTATTTGGTCGATTGGTTTTGGTTATTTGCAACCAAAAAAAGAAAAAACAAACAAAAAACAAACAAAAAACGCCCAGAACCCGTCTAGGCACCCTGATCGATTTTTCCCTCCGCCCAATAACTAGTCTAGGCGTCTCTCTACCTACTAGAGCCTAGGCGGCCGCCCAAGCCGCTTTTTAGAACACTGGTGACCACGAAGGGTGGTACTGGCGTAATTCCCCATATGGGAGATCTTCATTCGGATGCACGGTTCAGTCTGTTTGCCCTAGACCTAGTGAAGATAAGCACACATGCCTGACATCGGGAGGTTGACGTGGATTATGCTTCACGAAAGCATATAAGCAAGCGTCATAGCTGGCTAATGGATCATGCCCCAAAACCCAAGGAAGATAAGCTAGAGGGGCGTATGGATAAGGGTATGAAGTACCTTATGCTGGGATGTCTCACTTGAGCCAGGTGGTCGTTGCTGGGATAGAGGTCAAGGCGGTCCGTGAGAGGGTGTACGCCATGGAACGTGTCTTCTCGCACATGCTGGCGTTGTATTATGATGTGCTTTATGAGATTGACTTGTTGAAGAATCAAGTTGAAGAGAAAAGGCTAGAGCAGTCGGCATAAGCTTATGCTGCTGAAGCTCAGGGGGGCTCGTTTGGAGGCCCTTGAACATGATCTAGAGGAGGCAATGTCTGCGAGGGACGGACTCAAGAATGAGTTGGATCAAACTCGCTGAGACATGGAAGGGGCGTAGGAAGCTGCGGCTGAGGCGCGTTCTGCTGCGGTCTCTTGCTGAAGAGAATGCCCTGAGGGAGGTTGACTGAGTTGCTCAGAAATAGCAACTCGAATCCGATGTGGAGTTCAACGCTCGAGAGGTGAAGAAGGCTGAGGACGAGCTCTACTTAGAGGAGCATGAGCTTAGTGCTGTAAAGAGCAGTTTAGTTACAGAACAGTCTCAGGTTGATGCACAAACTTGCAAATTGGAGAGTGAACTTGATGATGCTAAGGCGTGAGAGGAAGAGCTTCTACAAGAACAAGGCAAGTGCGAGTTTCATTGGGTTGTATATGGTAGACTGGAGCTGTTGGTGCTGATGAAGGAGGAGCATCCGGAATGGGACCTTGTTCGCTATAAAAAGATGTCGTATGTAGACTTGTCTGTTGCCTTTGCGTCCTCGGATGAAGATGACGGTTCAAACCCTGATGCTCGTGTCATGGCACTTGTGGACGCAACTCCTGTTGTTACCTCTGTTAATCTTAGCTCCGATGTTTTTGTACCTTCTCCTGATAAGGAGTGAACTTTGTATATTTGTACTTTTTGGTTTCGACTGTTTAATGAAAACAGGTATATTGAATACGTTTTGTACTCGTAGTTCTTGTAGCGTGTTTCCTGTTTCACCTTCATTTTGCTTTGGCATAGACTGATTGGATCAATAGGAAGTTGAGTCATCTGTCAGCTTGTTGGGAGCTTGCTTGTTTATATTGCGAGTGACTTGAGTCACTGTTGCATAGTCACGTCCAATAGTAGGTGTTTCGTGGAAGGTTGAGGGGTAGGCTGTGTTGTCTAGCTGTGGCCTTTTCCTATGTTAAGCCAATGGGGGCTGATTTTATCTTTCTAACTGTCGATCAAGGTTACTGGCATGAGTGAAGTATGGTAATCGAGCACATGCGTTGTAGTTAGAGCGTTTGTACCGAGTCGGTTCAAGCTTTGGGTTGACATTCTATGTAGCTTTCGTCCGTGCGTTGGCTGGACGATTTTTGTGTCAGCAGGAGTGGCTTTTGTTGATAGTAGAATGCCAAGTCGTTTGAACGAAAAAACGTTGAATGAGCTGTGATCTATTTTTGCAACCGTTGTTTAGAAAGATAGCGGTGATCGCGTGACGAGCTACTTAGGGCTCCCACCTTCCGCACCACTTATGTTCAAATAGTGTGGACTACAGTTCAGGGAATAAGGATTTGGCGACCATGTTGAAGAGCAGTAGTCCCATGGCAAGCCGTCGACATCAGTCAGGGACTGACTTGTCTCCTACCTTTCAAACCATCTATACCCACGCAGTGGGGGCTACAAGTTCGAGACGAAAGGGGTTCGACGACCAGGTTGAATAGCAGTGGCCCCGTGGCAAGCCGTCAAAATCAGTTCGGGACTGACTAGGCTCCCACCTTCCAAATCATTTACATTTGTGCGCACTAAGCTACAAATTTTGGGGTTTTCGACGACCATGTTGAAGAGTAATGGTCCTGTGGCAAGCCGTCGGAATCAGTTCATGACTGAATAGGCTCCCACCTTCTAAACCATCTACACCTGCGCAATGGGGGTTATAAGTCCAGGGTTTGTAATTTGGCGATCAGGCAGAAAAGCAGTGGTCTCGCGGCAAGTCGTCGAAATCAGTTTGAGATTGACTAGGCTTCCACCTTCAAAACCATCTACACCCGCGCAGTGGGGGCTACAGGACTGGGCTTTGATCAAAAGCTTTCATTGCTAGTCGTCATCACCAGGCGTGAAAGCGCTGATTAGACTCTCACTTCCTAAACCATTGGGATCTGTGCTAGGCGAATTAGATGTTGGGATGATCCAGAAGTCGTCGTCATCAGTCTTGGTTGACTAAGCTTGCTTAGTTGGGGGAAAGGTTTTGCCTGCTTGAAGGCGTACGAACCTATGTCCGTGGGAGTGGTGCATTATGTAGACGAAGTTACCTTAAATCAGTTGGTGATTCGCAGGAATGATTCGCGTGTCAGAGTTGACTGGGATTTCTAACGCTCATGTCAGGCATGTGGTAGAATATTATTCGAACAGTAGGCCGAACCCATGGGCCCGTAGAGGGAGAGCTAGGGTTCCTTGCACGAACTGCGCTATGCGTGTGGCGTATGTCGCATGGTAGCATATGTACGACGTAGATTGCGGGACAGTTGAGTTTCGGTCACTTCCTCTCAATTGATGAGATTGCGTGCAGTTTCATCAATTGGACGAACGTGGTCCACGCAGTTTCCTTGGGAACCGTCATCTCTTCGTTTTCATACGGTATTTAATGCTGAAGCGCCCATTTGGTGAGCCATCGTGTCTATATAATGGTGTTCTCCAATCATTGTAGGCTCAATCTTCTGTAGAGCGTGTCTCCTGTAATGTTCTTGTTTGATGAAAATTGTATAAACTGTTTTGGCATGGTTTGAAACGGTCCGGAATCATACCGGACTGGATCGGAATGTAATGGATTGGGATTCTTGCCCAACCCTATTACATTCACTTCATACATAAACAACTCTCTATCAAATGAAGGTAATATACATCTTATGCACAAGCTGAAACACATGCATAATGTCCACCAATTGTATTTCAGTTGGTCGGACATTCACTCTCATTGTGAAAGGTCGCGGGTTCGAGACTCACCAGTTAGGATTTTGGGAGTTTTCGCCCGATTATTCAGAATACATTTGCTCCGCAGTTGATAAGCCTTCGGGTATTGAATGCAGCTGCTTAGATGGACTAGACTGGAGTGAAGCGAAAGCGAGTCTTCATGCAAGGTGGATGCGATGGACCGGAGCGAAAGCAAGTCTCTATGCGAGATGGATGCAACAGAGTTATTAAGTGACAACAATATTGTAGCCTTCGAGTCTAGTTTGGTTATCCCTATAGGGTCAGTCATGTAGCATTCGAGCATGGATTAATAAATAAATAAAATTGGTCAACGACCCAATTTAAAAAAAAAAAAAACACATGCATAATAAAACAATTGACTGGATGGTCACCTGTTTGAGATGGACCAAACTCAAATTGATTTTGTAAAAGAGACTAAAGTCATTTACCATATTATTATAAGTGACCAATATCAAATTCACAATTGAAAATTAAGTACACTCCTGAGATTTATGTGTTTGTTTTCTAATTATTATAAAACATTATGAATGAAAAGTTGACATTTACAAGGAAAATAAAACGAATTAACACCCGAAAACAAGAATGTTACAACCCCTTAAAAAGGAAGAGGATTTTGGGGGAGGGATCCTTAAGTAAGGAGATTGGAAAACACAATCATGTTCACCATATAATCACCCTCTTTATTGTAAAAAAATATTCATGTAACAATCGAAACACAATCTTCATCACAAAATCCTACGTTTCTTGATTGCACAACCAACACTGGAATATTACCCTTGAAGTCAGATGATGCGAACATGTCACCAAAGAATCCAAGTTCTGGATATTCATTCCATTCTATGAGTCCAGAAAAAAGTGATGAGTAGTTATTTTGTTGTCTCCCCACGAGTATAAGATCAAAAGAAACTTCCAGTGAACGGATTGCACTTGCCATTTCAAAACCATCGTTTACCACTTCTTCTCTATACATATTGCCTTCACTTGCTACACTATGGAGCCTATACTCATTAACCAAATTATCGTCCAATATCTTACTATTCATATCTTCTAGTGTGATGTTCACCGGAACAATCCGATGCACAACCAAATTGATGTTTGGGTGTTCAGCCATCCGCATAGCATAACAAAGTGCTTCTCGATCATCAGCATCACCCAAGAATAAAACACTAATAATATAAGATGACCAACAAGTAACAGCAGATTTGGCAATATGGTTTAACCTCCTACTATCAATAAGAATTCCGACTGAGCACGGCGCATTATTAAGCACCTTTTTGTTGAGATTTCTACACTTAGATGACTCCTTGATTCCTTCTATAGTCCATTGCTTGTGGAAAGGAATGATGATCAAAGATGTTTTCTTATCAAATGCTAATGTGCATACATCGTCATGGGCTGACACGAAATGTGTCATTGTTGTAAAAGGATGTACAATAACAGCACCTTGGTTTTGTTTCTCATAAATTCTGAAGCAATTGATTATGTGTTCTGACGGAATGCTCTTACTAGATCTTTTGTCGTATGATTGATGGGCAATTAAAAGGGGTGTTGAACGACCTTCGAGCTCCATAATATGGAGAAGATAAATGAAAAGTTGACTTTTCCTTGTCGGATTTGAGGCCTCGAGAATGTTAATAATGGCAGGAACATTTTCATCATTGTAGATACAAACGAGTAATCGAAGTTCAACATTATGCTTGGCATTTTGGATACTCCGATTCTTGTAACTTGTGTAATTCCTTGAAGGGTTGTAGAACCAGTAAACTAGAGGCGAGATAATTGCAGCTACAAGCAGAGCATAGATTACCATTACAGCGAACTGAGGCATAGTGATGTTCTGGAATTTATGGAACAAAAGATTCTTAAGTGTTAAATATTTCAAAATATATAAACAACCACTTAAAGCATAAGCTAAAATATATCCAGTACCAAAATGCTAAAATAATATATAAAGAAAATTTACAAAAATAATGACTTATAATGGAATTTTCAGACCTTTGAGAAAAGTTGTGATTAGAGTTTATTTGCGTATTCATTGAAGTAGAGCACATATTTAACGATTGTCAAAGCTTTTTGTAGTTAACTAGTTTTGCAACTCTGATATAACATTCAAAAAAATTGCAAAGTCAAAGATAATGATTTAATTACGAATGGAGTGATGTAAAACCAATTGCGAAAATGAGAATCGATTTAATACCAATAGAGAAACAATCGTCCATACGTGTAATTTGCTAAATCGATTTAATACCAATTGCGAAAATGAGAATCGATTTAATTACCTTTCTCATAAGTCCATCCGTGTAATTTGCTAAATCGAATGTGCCAATTGCACTCAATATTAGACCAAGTATACCAGCATCTCTGGTGGGTATTTGGTAGATGAGACAAGGAATTATAACTCCAATGAGCTTTCCAAATGAACTAAGTGATAATAAAAGCAATGTCCAGTTAGGAGCCGTTGAAAGTTCATCAAAGAACAAATCTGCCTTTATACCAACTAGTAAGAAGTAGATTGGCAATAAGATTGATATAATTGGATATTCTAATTTGTCGGTCAATGCTGACCCAATAGGTGGACCATTTGGTATGGCCAAACCAAATATCATAGGCCCGAATAAGCAATGTAAACCAAAAATCTCTCCTATGTAGCTGGTTCCGAAGATCATAAGAAATATGACAACCACGTGAATGTCCTTTACAGTCTCACCATTTGGAGTGTGCTTGATAATCCAAGTCACATACTTTCGGAGCACAACTGCGATGAATATGATTATAGAAAAAGTAGAAAGCACAAAATATAACTCTGCATAACGCACTTTCTCCATTTGCTTAGACTTTAGTTGCACCACCGCAAAGGAAATTGTTAATATGGTCCAGCTACACATGCCACTGATTGTCGATACAGTCGTAGCCAGGCGCCCTAGCTCTGTGTTAAGGATCTTGAGATCAGTCAAAAGACAACTGACTACATGGAAAGAGGATGCAGACACCATTATTGCAATTAGAGGCAA
The DNA here is from genome assembly GCA_003290165.1 of Berberis thunbergii. Taxonomy (NCBI): domain Eukaryota; kingdom Viridiplantae; phylum Streptophyta; class Magnoliopsida; order Ranunculales; family Berberidaceae; genus Berberis; species Berberis thunbergii. Next base: position 66,039 of record QNQO01002053.1, on the reverse strand, counting down.
GTTTTTTATGTCTTTGTAGTTTTCGGAAGAATTCCAGATGATCGCCAAAGGAACTGTGAAAATCAATGGACTGATAAAGGCTGAGATGCCTATAACCCATGCCTTTCTTGACGACCTTTTGAGAATACCAAGGTCCATTTTTACTCCAACTAGGAAGAGATACACCATGACCCCAAATAATCCAATTGTTTCAAGTTGACTGGTTCCATCAGATGGAAGAAACATTGATTGAAACCAATCTAGTTGTCCTAAACCAGGCATTCCAAATGTGACGCCAACCTACGATGAGATCATCAAAATTATAACTCGCCAAAAGTGATGAGCAGATTTGCATTAAATGGAAGTATATGATAGAATTCCGTAACACAAATTTATGATAAAAAAATATATAAAACTCCAAAATGCCAATATTCATATCTATCCAATCAGTGACGGAACCAGGATTTTTGTTGAAAGGGGGCGAAGTGATGAGTATAGTTAATTAATAATAATATAATAATTAATTACTTTAACAAAAAAAATTAATTCGAATAATACATAAATAATTATTCAAAACATCAATTGCTAAACAAAACTTAGTCTAACCTATAGAGAAGACAGTGAGTCCAACAAGCTACTTTGTAGAAGCACAAAAGATAAATATATGGAAGAAAAATTAAATTAGTATATAAAGTTAAGCAACAATTCTAGGGAGCCATATTTTGTGACCACTTTTGGGTCATTTTTGGGTTTTTTTGATATTTTTACTCATTTTATGAATGGTGTTTGTGGTTGTGTTTTAAAGAGAATGGTAAAAAGCGTAAAAAAAAAAACAAAACTGACTCAAAAATGGCCACCAACACATGGTTCCCTAGACTTAAAGTTAAGTAGCAAAAAATAATTTCAAATGTAAAATTAGTTGTGGACAAAAAAATTGAATTATTTGCGATTTTTTACCTATCATAAATAGATATTAGAGGTTACCCCATCATTAATCACTATTGCAATCTCCCCCAAGACTAGCAGTCAACGTGCATTGATTTTCAAAAGGCTCATGCCTTTCAAACAATAACCCACGGAAGAACCTTGAGATACAAATATGTATCTTGAGGAAAAATGAATGGATCAAAATTTTCATGTATCTCCAGAAAAACCCTATGAATAAAAGACAAAACTAGATATCGAGAAAATACATTTTTTAAAACATTCTTCTTCCTCAAAGCAGGAAAGAAAGGTTAGTGTTGTTGATGGTGATGGTGGGAAAAAAAACTAAATCAAGCAAAAAAGGAGGGAGAGGAAGATAGTAGGAGGCGAGGCACTTGCTGGTGTCGCAGTAATAAAAAAGAGGGAGCATAAGAGGGGAAACGAGGGGAGCGAGGAGGGAAAATAGATAGAGGAAGAGGTGGGGCGGGACGGACTAGTCGGCATTGTAAATATGACCATAATAGAAAGAAGTAAGAACAAAAAAAGGGGTCACTGGGGACGGCAGGACGGACTAGTCAGCATTGCAAGGGTGACCATAACATTAAAAAAAAAAAAAGTCAATGGGGGCAAGTGCCCCTAGTGGCTCCGTCCCTGTATCTAATGGTAGTTTGTTTTTCATAATGTTTTGCATGCATATTTTTACTTTGTTAAAAAAAGGGAAAAAAAAAATTTCCCCAAGAGCATCTCCAATGTAAAAGTTAAAATTGGAGGGAATCATCCCCCATTTAAACTAAAAGCTAAATTTAGGGTCCCCTATTTCTTCACCACTCCAACCACATCCCTATTTTAACTTTTTTATCATTATTTTAATATATTTTCAACTTTTCTATACCAATTTAATTTCAATTATACGATTATTAATTTCAACTTAATATAATTATATTAATTAGTTTCAATTATATTATTATAATATTATTAAATGTATTATTATTAATTTCAACTTAAATATATAATATTATTTTTTCAATTATACTATTATTTAGATACATTTTAATTATACTATTATTAATTTAAACTTATTTTAAATTTGACTAATTAAAAAAATTTGAAGTTAAAATAAATAGTATTAATAATTAATTTTTTTTATCATTATTTAACTATATCTTCCACTTTTTTATATCATTATTTAGATAATTACTTTTTTAATTATACTATTATTTTGAATTAGTATTAATAATTACTATTAATAATTTTATCATTATTTAAATTAAAATTAATAATTACTTTTGTTTAAATTAGTATTAATTTGTTTTTAATTATACTATAACTACTTTTTAAATAATTATTTATCATTATTTAAATTACTATTAATAATTATTTTTTTAATTATACTATTATTTAGATATTTTTGTTTTATTTTTAATTTAGAAAATTAAATAGAGATATTATTTTATTAATATATAAGATATAGGGGATAGTTAACTTTCTCCTAAATTTAGTGGGAAGTTGAGGAAGAAGTTATTTTGAGGGATGGGTTAGGGGGATAATAGAGGGGTTTTTTTTTCAATGAAACCCCTAAAATAGCCAAAGGGATGATTGGAGATGCTCAAAAGCAAACACATTTGACATTATTTTTTTTTTAATATCGTTGACAATAAAATAAACTTATTATATGAACCAAAATGTCAGAAAAAGTGGACAAAACACATGTTATTTCATATATTAAAAAAAAGTGAGAAATCATGTTTGTGATCAGGATGATGTGGCATTATTATAGGAGGTTTTTTATAACTTCGAGATACACATAAATACTTTGGAAATTTCATCATTTTTCAAAATCACGCCACATCACCTTGGTTGTAAAACCTGATTGCAAACACTTGATTTCCTAGTATTTTCGATTAAAATAAAAAAAGGAGAGAGAAGTAATGAACACGTGCAAAACATATATTTATGAGCAAGCATGCTTCAATGCATCATAGATTTTGTATGCATGTTGCAAAACTGCAAACTAAAATTGAAAACACAAATAGAAATATGTATTGAGTTGGAAAAAACTCGAAAGAAAAGCCTATTTGGTTGGCCATTTCTGTCCAAAATTATAACTTGCACACATGCATAAAAGTAAATACATATTAGCACAGTTTGCTGCCAAGTTGATTAAAATTTCGGATGTCACATTTCAAGCAAAAGGAAGTAACCAAATTAATGGATTTTGCAGGAGTGAATGTCTGTTCCAGTTTTTGGAGGAACTTACCAAAAGGTATGCCACGGTGGGAGTTTCACCAAGAGGTTTGATAATAAGCTGAACTGTGTTAAATGCCAATGAAATCATAGCGATTTGGGCAAAGATAACCTGCATCAAATACTTGTATGTATTTTCTGAGAAAATGATGCTTCTTTCCATCGTTTCATTCTTGTTAATGCAAAATATTACTGGTTTCGATACTGGCTCTGCCATGTTTGAGAAGAAAAGGTGAATAGGAAATGCATGTATGAGCAAGTTTATATATGCTATTATATTGGATGAGATAGGAATTACGTATTGGACATTCCAAAAGATTTTCCCTCCTATGTGTTTTATGCCAAACACTTATCCTTCTATTTTAGCATGTTCTTCTATTTTACTCCACCCAAGTGTCCGATGAATTATTCTTTATTCCCTCCGTTAGCTTATTCAGAGATTCAGCCTTTTTTTTTTTTTTGTTTCCCTCTCTAGACAAGGGACCTCTTCCTGTGTAATTAATTTTGTTAACCACATGGGGCCAGCATGCTCATTCTGAACCTTATAATTGATTTGGAATGAAATAACTATGGTACATTTGTAGCGCCTTGTGAAAGCGTAATAGATGTGGAATACAATTGATAATAGCAGTAGAAAGTAATAAATCTAAAATATAATCAAGATAATGTAAAGTAAATGAAAATAAAATAAAACACGTACTCACAAGCGATTTAACGTGGTTCGACAAGTTTGCCTACATCCACGATTAAAGAGAATAACTTCACTAGTGAGATCGAAGAATACAAATAGAGAGAGTATCATATACAACGTAAATAACATTAAACCAACACGGGTCTAAATGACACTACAAACATACACGAAGTGCGTATATCTCTCACACACACAAACTCTCTCTTCTCTCTCACAAATACATACACAAAGGAACCCTAAAGAGATCAATTGAAGGTGGAGAAACCTCATCTTCTTCTATAGCCACTGAGTGGCGGTGGAATGAGGGGGTGATGGAGAGTTCCATCAACTTCTTCTTCTTTCCTCATCCTTATTCCCCTTCCACTTCTTTTTTCTTTGACTCAAAATTTGAGAGATTTATGCTCCTTCAACAATTTGATCCAAGTTGCTTCAACAATTTCGGTTGATGATTCACCACCATCGACTCCATGTTAATTACTCGTAGCTTCTTCTATCTTCTACAAGTCGTTGCTAGCTGCTACAAGGTGTTGTTGACAAACTTACTTTGTTTTTCAACAATTCTCCACATCGGTGAAGATTTTACAAATCTGAGCCGACCACACAACCATTATTCGTCTTTGCTCATCACACCCCAAAGGGGTTCAACACATACGAAAGATGTTGATCAAGTCCAAACAGTATTGGAACTCGACCCCTGAAACTATATTCGTCAACATATCTGCAAGATTCAATACAAGAAACTAGCAACTAATTAGCGACGGTGGGCAAAGTCATTTCGCGACAGTTATAACCGTTGCTAAATAAAACAACGACGGTTACAAAACTATTGCTAATAAAGGCATCACTAGATCATTTAATGTCGGTTTTAAGCAACTGTTGGCATAACCTTCGCTAAATACAATATAGCGACGATTTGTAACTGTTGTTAAATATGAGACAATAACAACCCTTGTTAGCACTTTACGATGGTTTCAACAGTAAAAAATTGTTGAACAATCCAATTTTTGCTTTTTAGCTACAGTTCTCAACCGCCGCTAATATCCATGAGCACTCTGCAACGGTTGTAACCACCGCTAAATTCTCTTTGATAATCCAAAATTTATTTTTTACCAAAAAAAAAAAAAAACAATTTCATAGGGTGTAGACTAATGATACACCAAAACGGTTTTTCTTCTACACCGTACACGTGTCATGATGATCTTGAGAAATAGTAGGCCCAAGCGGTAGCCCAACACTGATCTAGCCCAAGCAGTTCTAAGCCGGCACAACGCAGTCCACCAAACGGACCCAAAACCATTACAGCCTGCTAAGCCCACACGTCTCACAACTATCCTCAATATCCGTAAGCCCTGCTAAGGCAAGTATCTTGAGGATCGACTTCAGATAGGCAAGACAACAACACTTTGCTTCCAACTAGAAAACAAATATCAAAGTATATATCACACATGGAGACTTCTATCTATGGACTCTCAGATTGGGAATTATCTCCCGCGCATCTAGGAGCACAAGGCTAACAGGGAAACACCCTTTCATAGCACAACTCCTAATTAGAGAAGGATCTCCACGAAGATATTTCCTCCCTAAACTATGTCATTGATGGCCTGGTCGAACCAAGACTCCAACACTATAAATAAGACATGAGGTTGGTAAACTAAGTTACGCTACTAATTTCATGTTTACAACATTACGCATTCCTAAGATCCCTGTATGACTTTAGCATTGGAGTGTCATCGGCCACCACAATGGTGGTTCGTGGCTCACGTTCGTTCATTGTGCAGGTTCACAGGTCAAGGTCAAATAAGGGAGCGAAAATTGATTGTATTAGTTTGGCACCGTCCGTGGGGATGACAAAGTTGTTAACCTTTCACTAGCATCGTCTCTTTTCAAAATACGAAAAGATAGTGACCACCAGATCACGCAACAATGGAGAACAAAGGACACGTCAAATCCACAAACTAGGGCTATACCGCCACTCTCAGCGGTGCCGATGACACATGGGCAGCAAGCTCACGCCCCCACGCCAGCAAAGCAATGGAGGACCCTAGGATAGATTTTTTGTCTTTTCAAATACATCAAATCGCCAAAACAGTGGAGGCTCTCATACAGAAGAACCCTCCACCCGCTAATGGAGATCAGGAGCAACACATGCCTCCATCTCCGGAAGACAACAGATAAAAATCACATGAAAGTCAAACCCCAGCTAGTTCTCATAGGACGACGCAGCTAACGCAGATAGGCTCGCCCCATAGAACCCCCTCCGCAGAGCGGCACACAACCCAGACGTGCTATATCGCCTCTCTGTTCCATTGTCTGTGGACTGTATCATGAACGAGGTTCTTCCAAAGAAGTTCATGCCTCCAAAGCTCGACGTCTACGACGGGACTAATGACTCATTCAATCACTTGCGCCATTACCAACATGTAATGGCGCTTAAAGAAGGATCCGAGTCGGTGATATGCAAGTCAACACTAACATGGTTCCACAACCTCCCGCCAAAGTCGAGACTCATTCAAGATGCTGGCAAAGGAATTCTTGGCGCGCTTTGTTGGAAGTCAGCGTCTCCGAAAAGGCCCACACTACATACTTTCTCTGAAGTAGAGATCCAAGGAGACACTATGAGAGTTTGTCATGTGCTTCAACGACGAGCTAACGCTCATTGACGACTACAATGACACACAACTGTGATGACTTTTACCGCGGGCCTAAGAGAGAGAAAGCTTTATGACTTCCTCACCTTGGAACCCCCTCTGGATATGGCGGAACTCCTACAAGATGCCCAGAGGTACATCACCTTAGAAGAGATGATAACTGTGAAGAGGGAAACATAAGTTGAAAAGAAGCTCGTCCGTTTCTAAGGACAAAGATGATAGAGAAAGGCGAAAGGACGAAAAAAGGAGCAAGAGAAAGTGCAAGGACAACATGTTAGACCCTGGCCAGGCTAGGCTAGAGAAAGCTTCCAACTACATTGGATATAGATCCATGCCCCCCTCAATTCTAGCTTATCGGGCATCCTGAATTCTATGAAAAACTAGAAAGATTTGAAGTCCCCCGAAAAAGCGAGGAGACCCCTCCAAACGTGACAACAACAAGTACTATTCGCACAATAAGGAGGGTGGTCATGACACCAACGACTGCAAGAGTTTAACGTACGGGATCAAATACTAGATTCGTCGGGGCAAGCTAAAAGAATTATTGGGTTCAGAGAAGCGACCATACTGACCTAGAGACGGGGGAGAGACAATCAAGGATATTGAAAAGGAGACTCCAGGTATAATCTATGTCCTTCATGGAGTCGGATCAGATGAATACCAGTCAAATAGATCCCGCAAGCAGACTCTACTGGAGATGCAGACATAGCCCGCAGATGAGGACAGACGCGTATACTACTCGAGGGTGTAAAGTGCCATCCCCACCTTAACCTTTACGGACAAGGACCTCGAAGGCGTCTTTGCGCCGCACAACAATGCTCTTGTTATATCGGATTCCATTGCAAGGTGGGAAGTGAAGAGGGCCCTGGTGGATATGGGAAGTTCCCTCAACGTCATGTTCTACAACGCATTCCGCAGTATGGACCTCAAGGAGGAGAGCCTGACGTCCTTAGATTACCCACTGATTGGATTCGGCGGAGGGAAATGCTTCCTGATCGGAAAGATAAGGTTAGCAGTAGTGGCAGGAGAGTTGTAACTGAGAAAAATCATGTTTTTGGACTTCATGGTGGTAGATGCACCATCTACCTACAACCTTATCCTAAGAAGACCATGGCTTCACCATATGGAAGCAGTAGTCTCCACCCTTCACCAGTGCGTTAAGTACACTGCTAATCACTCGGAAGGAACAATACATGGAGACCAACCAACTACACGAGGCTGCCATTATGCTGTACTGAAGCAAATAGAATGTTCCCAGATCAAACTGGAGCCCACAAGTCAATATGAACTGAAGCCAAACCCTTAAACTATGGATGAATCTCTCTACTCACATGAATTCATATAAAGTGTCGTTAATCCTTTGGCGGTACATACTATTTTTGGCGCTTTCAAAAATGTCGGCAATGATCTAAACCGGCACATATGTTTATATATCGGCGCTTGTAGAAGTGCCGCTTAAAACAAATCTGTTGTAGTGTTAGTGTCGTTTTATGTTTTCTTCTTCCCTTATTGCTGCTTTCTGCTTATGAAAAGCATTCAAGAACCATTAGTGCAAAGAAGACATCAACTTATAGAAAGCATTAAAGAAGAAGGATTTAGGATTTTTGCTGTTTTTATGGAAACTTGACGCTAATTACTTAAATTGGCAATTACAGATTAAGCATTTTTTATGTTCTTATGGAAAAACATCAAGAATTCAATCAATAAAGATTAGACACCAAAAAAATTACATTAAAATCATTAAATCATTATAGAAAGATGCAAAACATAAACTACTATATAATCACGGAAAATAATATTACCAAAATAAAAAAATTGGAAATACCTGATGGCACGGGTGTTCTTGCTTTCTGATTTCTGCTTCCCTTATTGCCACTTTATACTTATAGAAAACATTCAAGAACCAAATAATCAACTTATAGAAAGCAAAAAGAAGTTAAAATTCTTAAAAAATTAAAGAAGACATATTTAGAAAGCAGTAAAGAAGACAAATTTAGAAAGCATTAAAATAGACAAATTTAGGAATTATGAATCAATGGGGAACAACGAAATTCCCATTACAGTCCATAACATCACAAATAACCGTTTTCCATTGATCAATAAATAGTAAATACCCATAATGAAATATCAGTTTCCCATTGAATTACCTATGACAATCCATAAAATCACAAACATTCATACAAAATTAAAGAAGACAGATTTAGAAAGCAATAAAGAAGATAGATTTAGAAAACATTAAAGGAGGAGCACTACTACAGTGTCTGGTGGTGTTCCTGGTGCCACCAGGCACAGGTCCAGACACCCTAGATTTAAGGAGACATATTTAGGAATTATTAATCAATGGGGAACAACAAAATTCCCATAACAATCCATAACATCACAAATATCAGTTTCCTATTGATTCATAAATACCCAAACGGTTAAAACAAAATATTAGGGAAAGAGAGATTCGATCGTGCCTTCAATTTCTTCTATTTGGTTGCTCTTTGAGTGTTCATGAATGAATACCACCACCACCAACCCAACAAAAGGCTTAACTGATCACAGTGGTGTTGTTTCAAAGAATGGGATTATTTCTCTTGTTGTTCTGATATTTGCCATATCATTCTCTAGGTACAATCTAAGTAGTTTAGTTTGGAAAACCACATTCAAAATTATAAAAAGAAATTTTCCAAAAGAAACCTTTGATCAATCAAACTAAGACAGAGAATATGTTTGAGAGAATTCAACAAAGATCAAGAGATTTAAACAAAAATTAAGAGATTTCAACAGAGATTAAGACATAGAATTGAGATAATGCTCGAGAGAATTGAGAGAAACTAACCTGTTGAGTGTTTGAGTGTTTGTGAAATCGTGTTTTAGTGTTTGTGAAAGACGGTTGAGTTTTAGTGTTTGTGAGTTTGTTTGGTTGCTTTCTATGGGCCATTGGATTAGTTATCCCAAAAAGAATGTCATGACTGGAAAATGAATGAAAAGTAGAAGGGGGCAAATATGAGCCAATTAGTTAATGGCGCGAAAAAGGGGCGCCAAATCAAATATTCAAATGAAAGTATAGTTATGTAGTTCTAGTTTTGTAGTTGGTGAATTCACACGGATCGCACACATGGCGCTCTTCCGACGGTGATCTTTAATAGTCTGTTAGCTTTTTGTTGATAAATAGAGATGAAGAGAATAAGCTGAAATAAGAGAATTGTGAGGCTCAATTCATAGTGAACTTGAGAGAATACCCTGTAATCTTCATTTCCATTTCAAATTCTCTGCATCTGTTTTCATTTTTGTTATCAAAAACTTGCCAAATACTCACAATTGGTATTAGAGCAAGTTACGATCCACCAACCTGTGCAACCATGGGAATCACATCTGAGGAGATAGAAACTTTTATGGAGGAGACAGAGAAACCAACTAGAATTTGATGGACAGTTCAAACTTCTGAAAACTGAACTGAGGAGTTTCGCACAATCAATTGAAGCTCGAGAGAAAAGATGGGATGCCCGTTTTGAACAAATTATTCAACTAATCTAGAACAATCAAGAGGTTACTGGATTGAATAGTTCAGCTTCAATTCAAGTCACTGGAACCACAGATCAAGCCCTAACACAACTCTCCCATACTCATGGGAAGACACATTGTCACAACCCGATCCACATGATACAATATTGTCCACTATGAGCCCAACCTAACTACCCGCACGACTTTAAAACGCGTTGTGTCATGCAGATCCAAACTCGTACATATATAGCACATATCCATTTAACGTGTATATAATGTAACACCCCTAAATTTCATAAAGATAATTTATTTTATTGCCATTGGAAAAGTAGGGGTGTTACACACCTGGTACATTAAATCGCCTCCCTAAGTTAGAATTTTCTCAAATTATTGGAAGCAACCCTAATCAGTCCAATCTATTATATATCCATCTTCTGGTGGAGATTTGGAATGCGCACATAAGGTGTTTGATGAAATGTCTACAATAGATTTTGTTTCTTATAACTCAATGCTTACAAGGTATGTAAGGTGTGGGGCACTTGTTGACATGTTTGAGAAATTTGGGTGTCTAGAAAAAAACAATCGAGGTCCTTGAGGATATAATGCACTAAGGATGTGCTTACTCAGACTGTTATAATTTTTGTGTTTGCTCTTCACGGGCTTATAAAAGAGACTTTTGAAACATTTGAACAAATGCGGATACAGGGAGTGAGGAATAATCAATTTCAAGGTATCACTTACTCTTCTTGGATAAAGGTCAAAATGAAGGTTCAGGTCATTTGCTTTCGTGTGATATTGGCAAAAGAACAAATCGAAGAGTTGTTGAGAAGAAAAAATTTAAGGAAGCCGTGGCATTGGTGGAGGGGCTTGAGTGTAAGGATGAAAGGAAAAAGGAAATGCTTTCTTTCATATATGCTCAAGTGGGATTTCTCTTGCTGTTTGATTTACATTTTGAGAAAGCAGTAGATCATTTCTTGCAGTTAGAAATAATGCAATCTTATGAGAACAACCACCTTGTGGAGGAGTTAGAAAACTTATTAGATGAATTTGGGCATTTAAGAGCACTTGTCTTCTTCTATGCAAGTGAAAAGATGAGTTCAAAATACTTTGCTATCTGGGGTACTCTGGCAAGGCAATATTTCGCTGGCTTGTGAAAAGATCCTTTAATGGAAAATGATACTCTTGGTATATTTTTAAATATGCTCTCTAGTGATCAAAATACTGCTGAAGCTGAGGCATTGAAGCTTATTGAGGTGTTATGTTGGTTTTTCACTGGAGAGTGGATAGCAACTCTTGCTTCAGTCGTCGACTTTTTCTGACTCAGGAATATAAAGAGAAACCTAAAGGTGCTGCCCTAGAAATGATTGGAGGTACTCATATTGAAATATGGTAGAGAAGAAAGCATGGACAGGGGCTCCTCTATGGATTCTGTCACAGCTTATAGCATTGGTTGAGGTCTCTGAAGCTTCAAATGTTTTTCACTCACTAACTGAAGCTTCTGATGCCTTTCCTGGATTTCTTCAATTGGAAATTGGTTGGTCCTCAACTTCATTAGTAACTGATCCAAAACAGGATGGGCACAATGGTCACCTTTTATTAGGGATGATAAGCAGTTTGAAAGAAATATATCAAGCAACCACAGTCATATGGCCAGGCCAACCATGAGAATTGTTTTTCTTGAGGCTAATATTAATGCATCTCTTCCAAAGAAGAGAGGGGATCGTCTACTGAAAGTGTGTTCTATTTTTGGTATTCTGTCAACATTTCACTTCCTTAATAGTATATCTATGGGGTTCTTTTCAAACTGCTATACCCTTCAAGTTCATCCGAGGATTCACTACTGATATCCAACATCCATTGTCTTCCTGGAATAGAAGGTAGTCTAGTTTTCAGTGAACATTTACACCTTATTGACAATATTCTCACTAGTCTGCAGAATTTGAAGCAAATAGGTTCATCATACAACAACCTGCACTACTACAGATATAGGCTTGCATAGCGCTTAAAAATAGGCTTAGATAGCGCTTCGCTTAGATAGCGCTATCTAAGCGTTGATTTTTTTTTTTAATTAACTTCAATAGCGCCTTCTAAAGCGCTATGTAAGCGCTAATTTTTTTTTAAATTAGCTTGAATAGCGCTTAAAAAAGCGCTATTTAATTTAAATGAATTTTTTAAATTAGATTTGTTTATCTGCTAAGATAGCGCGTAAATAAGCGCTATGGAAGTAATTAGATTGTTCTTAGATAGCGCTAAAAGAAGCGTTATTGTAGTATATATGTTAAACTTAGATAGCGCTTATTTGAGCGCCATCTAAGTTATTTGATTTGTTTTTTCTATTTTTCCGATACCGATTTTCTGGGCTAAATATAATATTTAATATAATAATGACAACGTTCAATCAATCAATAAAGACACAACATGATAACTAACCGTTTCTCATTCATTCAAAATATAATTTAAGCATTCATACAAAATTCAATAAAGATACAAAATTGTTCTCAATCACGGTATCCCAAGCTTTGCCACTCAAACTGTAACGGATCAAGAACTTGAGGACATCAAGAGGGAAGTAGAAGATGATGCTGTATAACCAAATCACTCCTGCCCATCCCCACCCTATGCCTTGGATCCTTGCAAAGTCCCAGTTTGCATAAACAGCTATCAATGTAGCCACCTTAACACAATGGATGGATAAATTGTCAGTTTTAATGGAGAATACAGATATATTCAATGGCATGAAACATCATTTATACTCACCAATTGAGCGGCAAGGAAGGCACTAACAAGCAACACGCCTGGTCGTTCAACAAACGTAGTAACATGTAATCACAATTCCTTCTACACAAATTGAAAACGATTAAAAAAAATTTATCCAAATGATGAAAGTTGACTCTGGAATATTTCAAACAACAAACTTGTGTGTCTCGTGTGTTACGCCAAATATTCTGTTGTTCCTTATGCTATAGATTCTTCATCTGCATGATTGTTTGACTGATTACGAACTTTTTCAACTTCCATATCCCAGTCTGTTCTAATAATCAGTACAAGTAGGAAGAGAGACTGTAGGAAGAATCCAATTGTTATTCCCCATAGAAGTCCTACAACACCCAAATCCGTCATGAAGCCAAGAACTGATGCAATGGTTAGACCAATGGTGTAGTAAGTGAGTAGATAAACACATACCACCAAGGTAGTTTGCCCTCTCCCAATCGCAATGCCTGTATAAAATGAACAAATTAAAAGGTCAGTAGGGAGTTAGTTAAAGACAAGAAAGAACAGACACTATGTTACCTGAGAGGATTGGTTGGAATCCATTAATCAGTACTGAAATTGCAAGTAATGGAGTCAAACTTGATACTCCCTTAAGAACATCAGGGTCACTAGTAAAAGCTTTGCCGAACATGTTACCGCTCGTCAAAATGAGTGCTACGAAGATCAAACTGATGAAGATACTTGTCCCATTGACAACCAGTGCTGATAATCTTGCAACCCTTGGATGTGCAGCTTCAAGTTCGCTGCTTACTCGAATACAAGCTGCTGCACTCAGACCCAACATAAACATGAAGTCCCAATTCAAGTAGTTAATGCAGATTACAAAAGAATCAATGGAGACAGTAGGATCAGGGAGATAAGCAGCTCCAAGTACAAGTCCAAGGGTGTACCATATCTCTATGCTCATCATACCAATCGAATGAAGAGTTAGCTTTGCATGGGACCAGAAGTCTTGGAAAGTGTTGGTACAGGAGAAGCCTGTCCAAGTTTTCTGACAACTTGTGCTGAAAACTATGTAAGACCCAGTTATGATGGCCATGATCCACCAAGAGAGACTCAACGTCAGTGCTGCTCCAAGTACTCCATAGTGGAAGAAGCTCACAACCAACCAGCTGAGAAATATATGCAAGAGGAAGACCCCAACAGCCACGTGAATCAAGGGGCTGATTATGTTTTGCGCTTCAAGGAACCTCTGCATTGGTAAAGCGAGTGCCATGGCATAGAGTTGAGGGATCAAGCCTCGGACGAACATCTGTGATTGTTCGGCTATGCTTGGCATTAGGCCCACTGCTTCCAAGATTGTGCCCGAGTACCAATGAAGGATGGAGAATATGACTGCTACTCCCAAATGCATTATCATGGCTTTCTCCCAGATACACATGGAGCTGCAGATATGCAACTAACGAAACTTTCTTTCCTAGACTGAAATCTGACTGTGTCAGCCTCCCATAAGACTTAATACTAAATGTGTGTCTACAACATATCTTCCCTGCTTTCACATATTGTATATGCAGATCAAACATAGATGATACAATCTAATGAAATATGATATCAGTTACTGATTATTTGAAGTACTGTCAGTAAATACAAAATGCTTTAAATACAGAGCATCACAAATAGCACAGTTTGCCAACCACTTTATTATTTATCACCCCCAAGAATTGGAAACAGAAGAAGAGATTGGCCTAATTTACTTGTCAAGATGAAATGAGATCGACTCTATATTGATACATGTCAATAAATTTCAATTCACATAATTAGTTTTCATTAACTTGTGCCTAAACAAAGTAGTAAGAAAAATAAAATTTAGTTTCATGAAAAACTTCCATGAATTTGACCCAAATGCAACCAACCAACATGTTTCTTTGAATCTTTATTGTTGTCAGAAACCCCGTTTTCAATTTGGTTTAAATTCAATACAATGATAAACTTTTATGCAAGACATGAATCTTTTTGTCAGTCATTTGTGACAATTTTTGGGAAATGAAATCTTTGTAATACAAAGTATGTAATTTAGTCTTTGTGAAGGATTAGAAGACTCTGCTTTTGATATTTGTCATAGTTTCACTTTTTCATTCATTAAGTTTATTTCCATTCAATCATCACAGAAAAGGTAGGTTTTAGCATATTAATAATGAAGGCTTAGGTGCGATGAATTAAGGTAGGTTTTCCTTGTCAACTAATTAATGGTCTATCAGCGACAAGTTCACCTATATGTATTTTTCCTTTTTAAATCTCACAATCTAATGTGATATGTCAAATTAGGCAAATTGTGCCCAAGTGGTTTAAATTAAACACAATGAGAGAAGTGAATAATGGCTGATTTGGATTGGGTTATCCATACTCATTTACCACCAACTTTATCGATTATAACTACAGTGGGATCCATGAATTCATCATCTTTGATTTTGATCTATTTAATCTTCGTCCCTAAAGATTATAGGCCCTACATTTTTGTTGAGCATTAATGTTCTTAATTTTCTCTGTTCACCAGAAATATAAATGATTTGTTCCTTGAGTGTCTGCATGGTAGGTGGCATTTAGTTTCTGTTGTGACTATCGAAATGATTTCTTTTAATTCCTTATAATGGGCTCTACTTGTTTCCCTTTTCATTTTCAACAAAAAAATGTGGTGGAATATATGTGTAATCCAACGATATGCATTTAATTTATAACTATCTAAAAATATGAAACTGATGAATGGAAGCGTAATGTGAGTAGTCATCACCTGAGTAAAGAAAATGAGGAGTACAAGAAACTTGAGCGCATAGAAGAGCATCCTCAAGTGGTAAAAGTAACTTGATGACCATGATAGAAGTATTTGTTCTCTTTTCTTTTGGGAGATCTGAGAGAAACTCAATACATAAGGAAATTGAGTTGACAAGCTTAGTCTCCCACACATAACAAGAGTCCCAATCCACGTCGACAACATCCACAAAGCTAAACGCAACACAGGTTTCATTGGGTGCTTTAGTCTTTCACTCATAAAGCCCGCAACCTGCATTGACACTAAAATCCACAAAGTGAACATACAATTACATGGACATCCGTTCCGAGCATGTATGTCGTGACTCATGAACACTAAAATGAAGCAAACTACATGACTATTAATCACAGGAATTATATGGACACTGTAGCCTACATGAGCTGATTTTTATTTCTTTATAGGTAGTAAAACAGAGTTTCCTTTTCACCTAAAAAATCAGCAAAAAAGGAAAAATTAAACAAACTTGAAGATATGCCAACTTTTGCATAAACTACATTTCAAAGGTATGCAACTTAATGTGTAATCAAATTACCTGAAGGAGTGCCTCAAGTCTTGGTCTTGTCACGCTTACAGCATGGTTCAGCATATGAATAGACCTTATGGCACTACCAAAGCATTTCAAACACAGCAATAAAAAGTATCAATAAGATTACATGCATGTAAATGAAAAGGCTTGAGAGAATAAAGAAGAAAGAAAAAAATCATAAATTCAAAACATGGCAGTATCATAAGAGAATATTTACACTACTTAAAGATGAACTAGGTAACAGGTAGCATGTATTGTGTGAATGGAAATTTCATTTTTTTTTAATAATTTTTTTGAAAACATGGACTCGTACATACTTTTAGTGTACATATGTACATTTTTCGTTTGCTAACTATTAGCATTTCTAATGTGCAATGATATTTACTTAAGTTTAATGAATACGTCCACGATTTTTAATCACCCACTGGTAGCTAGTATTACATTTTAACATATTCTTCCACAGAATTGAATACAAGATAGACATCCATGTTAACCTTTGAGTTTAAATCATATAGAATACTATAAATGGGAGAGCGTTCTACTCGGGATACAGTATAGATTGCATGAGAGAAGCTTCCTTCTTACCTTCCATAGTCCTTGGCCTCTAGATTCTTAATGAGTTCAATACACGCATTTTTAACAAACTTCGTCCCAAAGCTGCAAGACGCCAACAAAAATACAATTAAGTAAGCTTTAGAGTTTAGGCCTAGGTCTTAGAAACGAACAAAAGGGGGAGAAGAACTGAAAAGCCACAACAACAAAATCCCCAAACACAAAATAAAAAAATCAACCCACAAAATTGCAAGAGAACTGAACTGAACAGCTATACTAACACAAACCCAAACACCCTAAACATCCAAAAGACAAACGAAGCACCAAATTGAACCAAATCTCACCTGTTTCAAGTTGCAGAAACCTTCATAAACCTCAAGAACAGAGTCGAAAGCCTTGACAAGAGATAAAAGTGACGACTTTCCCTCTCGATCGACAACTTCTGCAAAACAAAAACACAAGCACACCCCCCATTTCGCATTTAAGATCAAATTCCACAAAAACCATCAAAGACTTCGAAAACCATCCTGACCAGTACGAGCTCTGCCGACCAAATCAGACCCATCAGAATGGTATCAAAGGTCATAGCTTGAATGGGAAACAAAGCCTCAATCCCATTAGCCTTCAACTTTTCCCTCAAAGGCTTAGAAATCCTAAACCTCGAAGTCGCATTCGGATCCTCTTTTACAGGAGGAGCAGCAACCACCTCTCCATTCTCCAGCAACTTCTGCTTCTTGACAGACTCCCCCACCAACTCAGTCTCCTCAGCGCTCCTCTTCTTCTTCTTCTTCTTCTTCTTCTTCTTCTTCTTCTTCTTCTTCGACTTCTTCAGCTGCGCAGAGTCATCGCTGCTTGGTTCCTCCACTTTGGGGCTCTTCTTCTCCTTGCTCTTCTTCTTGTCCATCGATGTTGTTATCTCCATGGCGGCGGTGTCGCTTGTCTGCTTCTTGTCTTTCGAAGATTTCTTCTTGCCTTTGGGTTGCTGAGTTGCAGTTCAGCAGAGAAGAGAAGAGAACGAAAGAGGGATATTTAGGGGGTTAGGGTTTGAAGCGCTATCCTAAATGTAGTGATATGAATATGAAGCGCTATCCTAAATGGAAGTAGCATAGCGCTTTCGAAGCGCTATGCAAGCACTTTAAAAGCGCTATGGTAGTTTTGGTAACGTTTTTTCCCATAGCGTTTTTTAAAGCGCTATCTAAGACATAACTAAGATAGCGCTTAACTGAAAAAAAAAATTAAAAGCGCTATTGTAGTGTTTTTTTTTTTTTTTTTGCTTTTTTTTTAAAGACAAATAAGCGCTATCCTAGTGCCCTCTTGGATAACTCTTTAAAAAAGCGCTATCTAAGTGGCGTTACCTAAGCTAATATTTGTAGTAGTGCTGGCAGGAGATCTCCTTAGCTCGTTTTGGAATCTGATAAAGTGTGCAGCTCTACCTCTACAGAATAACAAAGTCGCTGTGATGGTTGTTTTTCTAGTAAATCTCAGCCTCACTGACCTCAACATCCAAGACAACCACTTCAATGACCCTGCCACTGTTGAATATATCACTTGCTCTCTTGCTGGCCTTCAGCAGAAGAATACTCAAAGTGGTGGTGTTAGACCCTTGGGCATTTCAACTTTGATTGTCAAGCTTGACCCTTATAATAGCAGTCCACTTTATCAAATAGATCCATCTGGGACATTTTCAGCTTCGAAGGCAAATGCAACAGGGAGAAATTCAAACTCTATAGGAGAGTTTTTAGAGAAAAACTATCAGGTGAAGCTAGCCACACGTGCACTACTAGAGGTTGCTGAAAGTGGAGTCAAGAACATAGAGATTGTTGTGATGACAAGAGCAAATGGGTTCAAGGACGTTAGGATGATTGAGGCGAAGCCAGGCATTGAATTTGAAGAGTTTGGAGATGATGTGCAATCCCCATTTGTTATGTAGTCTCTTTATGGATATTCCCATCAGCTGAACTTAGTGAATACTCAGCTGCCCTTAGTAGACACTCAAGACAAAATTCAAAAGGAATCAGTTGCTATTCTGGCCAGGCGCATGATTACCCGCAACAATCAAGTTGTTACACAAGTCCTTATTCAATGGTCCAAGGCAACATTAGCTGAAGCACCTTGGGAAGACTTAACACATATCAATTTCCCGATCCTCATTTTAATCATTGAGGACAAGGATTTGGAAAAATGAGCAGGCAACGTCACGACTAGAAAATGAATGAAAAGTAAAAGGGGGAAAATAGGAGCCAATTAGTTAATGGCGCGAAAAAGGGGCACCAAATCAAACATTCAAATGAAAGTATAGTTATGTAGTTGGTGAAATTCATATGGATCTCACACGTTACACTCATTCGACGGTGATCTTTAATGGTCTGTTAGCTTTCATGTTGATAAATAGATATGAAGAGAAACAAAGATAATAAGCTGAAATAAGATGATTGTGAGGGTAAGTTTAAAGTGAACTTGAGAATACCTTGTAATTCCAAGGTCGAGGAATTGCGGATCCAAACTGAATCAGACCGTTTCGAGCAAAACAGTCCGATTATTTAAAATCTAAATTAAAAAACGGTCTGAATCCGTAATAGAACATATCGAGTTCGGTTCCAAAAATCTGAAATTGATTAAAAAGATTTATTATTTATTACTTTTTCTTCATTTTCTTCCTTCTTCAGCCATAGCCATAGCCCAAAGAAGGAGACCAACCAGTTGTCCAACAATCTCTCCTCTCCTCCTCCTTATCACTCTCACCAAATCATTCTTCTTCTTCTTGTCAATGCTCAAACCCTTTAACTCATCAACACAATCCCATCCCTATTCCAGAACCCCTCCGAACCCAAAATCTTATCAAACCCATCATCATTTTCTTCTATGACAACCAAACCCACTTCATCCCCAATAACTTCTGGCAACCCCTTCTCCTTCCCGCAACCGTTCCCAATCAGCGAATCGGACGATTCCACCCCTTTAGGATTGTGAACACATTCTCCCTCTTCGTCGGTGTCGACCGCCTATAAGATTACATTTATACTAACAAAGGTTTTGGGGAAGTAAGTTTATTAAGTAATTTTTGCTGGCCTGAGTTCCGCTGCCTGATTGTTGCCTTAGGGGGGGAGGGAGGCGAAAATACACTTTTGCACCCTCTTTAAACATCTTTTTCCAAAAAGTAGTAAAGAGAGGGGGCAAAAGTGTACATTCATCCCTCAGGCAACAACCTCGCTGATTTTCCCAGGCCAGAAAGAATTTGGGAAGTTTATTTTAGCATCTTTCTTGCTTGTATTTTTCTCCCATGTTTCTATTGGATGTAAATAAAACAATTTTCTAAAGTGATAAGGATGCACAAATGTGTATATACCACATGTCCTGGCAAAACAATTTGGGGTTCTACTGTGAACTTGATGAGGAATGTGCACATCAATTGACTGGTTAGTTCTGCGGTGATTACTCCCTTGATTTCCAGATTTTGATTATCTGTAACACGATGATGACGACTTCATTGTGAATTGTGGAGCAGGTGAGCGCGGTGTTTTATTTGTTCAACCTGATCAGATTTTTGGTTCATATTACAAGGATTATGGTGGTAAGTTAATATTGATGATCTTCGGCAACTTTTATTCTTATTTCCTCAACATGTTAGACACTTAAGGATACATTTTGACTGAATGGTGAATTAGACATTCAAATAAATTGATGTGCACGAACCGTTTGGAATCGGATTGTTTCAAACGGTTCGAGTTATAGGTTCGGTTCCAATGTTCAAAATGAGAGAAATCGGACTTGATCCGTATCTATTAAATTTTTTTTTTTGAAAGGAAAGCAAGATTTTTATAGGATCCTAGAACCTATAAAGATGCCGCATGCTGAGTTTAAATTCATGACCTAGTGGTACCATCAACCAAGCTCTTACCGTTGAGCTGTCATGCCATTGGCTTATCCATTAAATGTAAATGGTTTGAGTTAGGTTCCTCAAAATTTGGAACCGATCTGGATCGTGCCCACTCCTAACTCTGCTTGGTATCCCATAAAATAATGCAAATGCAATCCTTTGCGAATCGCTCATTGGTAATGGGCACATGTCACGGACTAGTAATCCGTGCGGCACTAGCTATCCAATTCACTAGTAAGCCTATGGGTAGTTACTTTGACGGGCACAAATATTAACTTGAGAATGCACAATATCAATCTGTAGACAATATAACAATGCACAATAGTCAGTAAAAGCTCTCATTCACATTCGATAGATTACAATGGGGAGGAACGTTCGGAAGGACGTTGCTCAAGACTAGTTCGATGCTATCGATCGATGAAAATACAAGTTTGAAGTTGAAAAGCAATGCAAAGAAAACAATAAAAATGCTAGCGGTACAGTCTGGCCCGACTATGCAATGGAGGCAACACGTCCTCACAGTCAAGAGCTCAAACCTTCCCCCTATAATATAGATGCTAAACATTTGGGCACTTTTCAAAAGAGAACATTGAGTTTTGAAACCATTAGGAAAGTCTTGAAAGGCCTCTGAACCTTGATTTCCCTAACCAATGGTACTAGTCCTGACACCCTCCCACACTCAATTCGCTGACGCCCTCGCAGCGAACTTTTCCAAGTACTCTTCCAGCTTTGAGAGGTATGGCAGCAGATGCTCGACTGGCTCCCAACTGATATCTGAATGAGGTTCATCCTGCCACTTGACCAAATACTCTCTATCCGGGCCTGTGTTGTTGATGAGGCGGTCAGCTAAGATTTCTTCCACTTCTCGATCTAGCTTAGTAGGATGCTTAGGCAATGCTCGGGTAGATACATTTCTTGTGGGATCAGCGGCATCTGCATGGTAAGACTTCAAGTTACTTGCATGGAAGACAAGATGGGTGAAACGGAGCCAATGTGGTAACTTGACGCGATAGGAGACTTTGCCTACTTTCTCAATAATCTGTACCGGTCTCTCATACTTGCGAAACAGATTGTTGTGTGCTCTAGCTGTCCGTTTATACTTGTTGAACATATCTAGCTTCACCAATACCAAGTCCCCGACTTCAAAAGGATCGATTCATCGTTTCTTGTCGGCCCATTTCTTCATGTGACGGGAGGCTTTCTCAAGATAGGCTCGAGCAACTTCAATGTTTTTCTGCCAAGCTTTGACAAATTCAAGAGCTCTTGGGCTGGGTCCTTGGTATCCGGTCAGCACTGTATGTGGTGTCAATGGTTGCTGACCAGTGACTAACTGAAAGGGGCTGGAGTGAGTAGCTGAGCTCTTTTGTAAGTTGAAACAGAATTGTGCAACATCAAGTAGTCCCACCTAATTTTTCTGGTTTGCACTTACAAAATGACGAAGGTATTCTTCAAGCATAGAGTTAAAGCGCTCAGTCTGTCCGTCAGATTGGGAATGTTGGTTTGTCGACATATTAAGTTTGGATCCCAAGAGCTTGAACAATTCCTTCCAGAACTTTCCTGCGAATCGAGCATCACGGTCACTAACAATGTTTTCGGGCAGTCCCCAATACTTCACTACATGCTTGAGGAACAATTGCGCCGTATCTTCGGCTGTGCAAGTTAGTCCGGTCGGCACAAAGGTCACATACTTTGAGAATCGGTCAACAACTACAAGGATACTCCTGAAATCCTCCACTTTTGGTAACCCAGTAATGAAGTCCATGAAAACACTTTCCCAAGGACGAGTTGGAACAGGCAGGGGCTCTAGTAAGCCTACTGGTCGATCTCTTTCAACCTTATCTTGCTGGCAAATAAGACATGTTCGAACATAGGCCATTACATCCTCCTGTATCTGCGGCCAATAGTGCCTCCTCTCTAGCAATGCAAGTGTCCGTCTCCAACCTAGATGTCCCGCCCAATGGGTGTCATGGCATTCTCTCAAAAGTTCTTTCCTCAAACCAGAAGTTCTCGGAACATAGAGGCGATTACCAGTTGTGAGTATTGCTCCATCTTTTATCTAGAACCGTCGAGTTTTGCCCTGCTTGATCAACTCTGTAATCGCCTTCGCTTGTGGATCTGTCTGTAGGCCTACTTTGATCTTCTCCAAGATGGTGTGACTCGGACCAGTATGGGTTAGCACTGCAAGGTCTACCCTTCTACTGAGTGCATCAGCTACATTGTCAGTGCGCCCGGGCTTGTATTCCAATACTAAGTCAAATTCTGCTAATTTTTTCTGCCATCGAGATTGCTTGGAGGTTAGCATCTTCTGAGTAAGGAAATGGCTTGCTGCAGCATTATCCGTTTTAACAAGAACTTGATATCCCAAGAGGTAGTGTCTCCACACCCGTAAACAATGTACAATGGCTAGCAATTCCTTTTCCTAAGCTGAGTAACGAGACTCTGTATCATTCAACTTTCGACTCTCATATGCTACCGGGTGACCATCTTGAAGTAAAACTCCCCCTAAGGCATAATCAGATCCATCTGTTTGTACTTCAAAGGGCTTGGTGATGTCTGGCAAGGCCAATACTGGATCTTTCATCACGGCCGATTTCAAGTCTTGGAATGAAGCTTCACACTGCCTATCCCATTCCCATGTTCGGTCTTGTTTCAACAAATTTGTCAGGGCAACAGCTCTCTTAGAGTAGTCCCTTATGAAGCGTTGATAATAGTTTGCGAGTCCAAGGAAAGAACGTAGTTGAGACACGTTCTTAGGAGAGTTCCAATCATGGATTGCCTTGACTTTCTCCATGTCCATCCAAATCTTGCCATTGCCAATAACATGACCCAAGAAATTTATCTGGGTCTGGCCGAATGAGCACTTTTCCTTCTTGACAAAGAAATGATTATCCTTAAGGATTTGGAACACTTCTCGCAAATGATGTAGGTGTTCTTTTATAGTCCCACTATAAACCACAATGTCGTCAAGATAGACAACCACAGACTTGTCCAGAAGGTGACGGAACAAGCCATTCATAAGGGTGTAAAATGTAGCTGGAGCATTGGTCAAGCCGAAGGGCATTACTAGGAACTCATATGACCCATATCTAGTAGAACAAGCAGTTTTGGGTTCGTCACCAGCAGCAATGCGGACCTGATGGTAACCTGATCTCAAGTCGAGTTTTATGAAGTATCTTGCGGATCCAAGTTGGTCGAATAAGTCTGCAATGAGCGGCAGCGGGTATTTGTTCTTTATAGTGAGTTTGTTCAAGGCTCTATAATCAACACAAAGGCGAAGACTGCCATCATGTTTCTGCTGAAAAAGAACAGGTGCCCCATAAGGTGCTTTAGAGGGCCGAATGAATCCTGACTCCAACAAGCCATCTAATTGTATTCTCAATTCGGTCAGCTCTGGAGGGCTCATGCGATATGGACTACGTGCGGGTAGCTTGGCACCAGGGATTAACTCAATTTCATGATCAATGAGCCTTCTGGGAGGTAGATTCTTTGGCAATTCATTCGGCATCACTTCGCTGAATTTAGCAATAACTTGGGCAACTTCCTCAGGGATTTTGCTAGTATCATCTTCCATCTCTAGCTTTGCCACAGCTAAGTATGTATCTTCTCCTTTGGCCAAGCCTCTCTTGACTTGGAGCGCCGACAATATTCTATCATGAGTTGTTGGTCGAATTGAGGTTGGGACAATGCGTAGTCTGGGTCCGAAAAACCCCAATGAGTTCATGAAAGGTAATGGTCCTGCTGCAGCTCCTCGGAAGAATTCTTGGCCAAGAATCACCTTAAAATCATCAAGTGGAGCGGCCAAGAAGTTTGATCTTCCTTCCCATGGACCAACCTGTAGTGGCACAACTCTAGCCATACCATTAATAGAGATTGCCTCAGAGTTAACAGCTTTCAACTTACCCACATCTCCTTCTAAGTTCAGACCCACACGTCTAGCTTCATCTGGGGCAATAAAATTGTCTGTCGCTCCGGAATCCAACAATGCTTGGGAAGGGAACCCATTGATAGTGATGTCGATGTATTGTAAAGCCTTCTTGTGTGGGTGCTCATACATTTCTCCTTTGACAGCATTGAGCTTGCGTAGAGCTCCCATTTGGGAGGTCTCACTGTTGGTGGGGTTTGAGCTCGATGCGGTCGGGTTAGAAGGTTCTGCTTGAAGCAAGGACATTAATGAGTGTAGAGGTGGTTTGGATGGACATTTGCCTGTTGGGTGATCCCTGCTATTGCAAAGAATGCATGGGGCAAGGGCAGATGGTCTCCACTGTCCAGAGTAGTTTTGCCCTCCTTTGTTGTTGTAATTTGAGTTGATAGAGCTGGCATTCCAATTTTTGTTGGAACTCCAATTCTGGTTGGACGGCCGGGAATTATAGTTTTCTCGGTTCTGACTTGAGTTTCCCAAGTTTTGTTGAGGTGAGCTAGCATTCGACCCTGAGCTTGAATTGGTACTGCCAGTTCTAGCTGTGGAGTGATTGAGCGAAGTGGATCCAGTCATGGGCATATAATCGCTAAACTTTTCTGCTGCCGCAATAGCACTTGTAATATCTGTCACCTTCTGCCTTTGCAATTCTGCTTGTAGAAGCGGCTGAGCTTGCTCCATGAAACAGAAAACTTTATCCTTCTCAGACATGTCTCGAATATCTAGCAAGCAAGTTGAGAATTGTCGGACATAGTCTCGAATATTGCCTGTCTGTTTGATGGTGTGGAGCTTCCTCCTTGCTAAGAAATCAGTGTTCTCGGGCAAGAATTGATTTCTGAGTTCCTTCTTGAGGTCTGCCCAAGTTCTAATAAGGATGCGACCTTCTTCCATATCTGCATATTTGGTTCTCCACCATAGTTTCGCATCACAGGCTAAGTACATGGTCGCCATGGTAACGTTGGCTTCTTCTGATTCGGGGTTCACCGCGCGAAAATACTGCTCCAGATCAAACAAGAAGTTCTCTAACTCCTTCCCATCTCGTGCCCCAGCATATGACTTTGGCTCGGGTACTTTCATCCTAGGGTGATCAGTCGTCCCTGTGGCCTTAGTTAGCAAACCAACCCTTGCAAATAAGTCCTCCAACTGTAACTGGAAGTCACTCATCACCTGAGCTGTGGGGTGAGGTGACTCTTCCATTGCGACTGTTCGTCCCTCTAAGTTATCAACGTGCTCAGCCAGCGAATCCACTATGTCTGCCAGTGAAAAGAGTCCATCCAACCGACTAATCTGTTCTCCCAAAGTGTTTAACTGATCCATTCTGCTTTCCAGTCTATGCATTCGACTGTCCTGTCATTCCTCCATAGCGCTAAGGCGCTCATTTATTTTCTGCATCCTGGTTTGCATTCAACAAGCTCTGGCTCTGATACCAACTATCACGGACTAGTAATCCGTGCAGCACTAGCTATCCAATTCACTAGTAAGCCTATGAGTAGTTACTTTGACGGGCACAAATATTAACTTGAGAATGCACAATATCAATCTGTAGACAATATAACAATGCACAATAGTCAATAAAAGCTCTCATTCACATTCAATAGATTACAATGGGGAGGAACGTTCGGAAGGACGTTGCTCAAGACTAGTTCGATGCTATCGATCGATGAAAATACAAGTTTGAAGTTGAAACGCAATGCAAAGAAAACAATAAAAATGCTAGCGGTACAGTCTGGGCCGACTATGCAATGGAGACAACACGTCCTCACAGTCAAGAGCTCAAACATTCCCTCTATAATATAGATGCTAAGCATTTGGGCACTTTTCAAAAGGGAACATTGAGTTTTGAGACCATTAGGAAAGTCTTGAAAGGCCTCTGAACCTTGATTTCCCTAACCAATGGTACTAGTCCTGACAGCACAATACTTTATTTCGACACGACCCTTGGCACTCCAATGGAATACTACTAAATCTGTTTCCTCACCAGTTGATGTACAATTCGACTCTCCACAAAAATGCTAAGGTGGCTGCAATAATTTATGAAGGACAGTGGAGAACGGTTACAAAATAGGTGTTTAGTAAGATTTACGCAAATCGGTTATGAAATTAAAATGCATAACCTCGGCATCTTTACATTATGAGATCCCACATTATTTTACGGGATAAAATGTTTTGAATTATTTTGCAGAGAACTCTCACTAGAGTCCATATTTGTAAGAGTTATTATTATTACGTGGAACTCAATAGAGTCAACATTTACAAGAGTTTATTATAATTTGTTTTTTACATATTATTTAGTTACATATTTGAAGAAAATATATGTAATATAATATATATATATAACATAAGGTATGTGAAAATGCACATCAATGGAAAAAAAAATTCCAAAAAAACTAAAAATTGTGGAACTAGCCGCAATTATGATGCATTTGCATTACTTTGCAAAATGCATATTTTTACAGTGTACCAAGCTGAGCCGAAGTGGATTTGGAAGTTTTGCGAGGTAAAGAATCAGAAACATTTTTTTTTTAAGAGAAGACCACCTTAGTGGAAGAATGCTTCTTGGGCTGAAAGATTCAAAATCTAGCAGCAACCCCCAAGTATGGCTATAACTTAACTTGTTGAAAGAGAGAACACAGGCCTGTTAGTTAAGCCATTCCTGCTCGCCCGGTTATTGCCCAGACCCGAGAAGCTCCTGGCAATACATGGAATTTTCACCCAGGAACAATAAGGTTCGTTGTACAATTTCGGCGATTACAAAAATGAAAGGGCCTCGCCAAAGTGCTTTGCATGGAAGTGGAGCTTTTGGTGGAAAAAAAAACCAACTGGTTCTCAATGACTAGCTTCGGATGTTGGCCTCTGGTTCCTTCTTTACTTGGTCTAACAGGAATACTAATGAGAGAAGGATCCTATCCAAACTTTACAGAGCCGAAGTGCGCAGGAGCGCACTGGAGTTTTCTACGTGGGGAAATGCGAGTCTAAATAAAAAAATTCATAAATAGAAAGAAAGGCTTTAAGAAACATTGAGAAATCAATGCCCTTCTTTTTCCTCCCACCCTGGCGCTTGCTTTGAAGGAACAAGAGGCTTTAATGTCTTGCAGGTCACACTGATGCATGCTGTCTCTGAGTTCAATTGTATCCCTGCTTATCATTGGAGCACGAAACGGGCATGAGCAGACATTCCAGCGCACTCTTTCGGTATTCTATTTCCTTGCAATGATTCGTCAAGTTCATAAATAGACTCATTCTCGAGGTTCCCGATTATGTTTCGGACTCGTTTGAGAAGCCTGATGATAAATCAAAAGGAGATTTTGTGTCTCCACGTAGGATTGGTCCTCTTTCAAAGAGGACTGTTGAGACCTCTCGAAATGCTCTTTCATGCCACTTCCCTTTCCCCCGATTCCTTTCGGAACCAGGGCCTCGCAGCTCTAGCGTCTTCAAGCAGCGAAGGAAGAAAAGAATTGCGTAACTCTACCAAGAAGGATGTGGCACAGGGCTCATTGTCTCTCTCGTAATCATTAGATCTTGGCCGAACGAATTCGGTCAAGGAAGCTTCTCTGATGGTATGCCTCTAGAGATTTCTGGTACTTTCAATTTAATGATCGTATTCAAGGCTTCCCATGATAATGACGCCCCATGATTTGGATCATAGCCCCCTCTTTAGTTAAATAAATAAATAACAAAAACAATGAACCATGCACTCAAGTGGAATTTCTGACTAAAGTCGACATCCACCTTATTTTGTAGTAACCAAGAAATGTGATTTCGCTGAAATTTCGTTTTTTTATGAAATTACGAAAATAAAAAAGTGTAAAATTAAAAGTTCCATTTTTTTAGGGGTTTTTTAAAAATTTTCGAGATTTTTTCTTTAATTTCGAAATTCTTTTGTAAATTTCATTTTTTCCATAAAAATACAAAATTCAGCTACCCAAAATTACATTTTTCGAGGGTTTATTTAAAAAAAATTGGAGTTTTTTTTGTAGAATTTGAGGGTTTTTAGTATTATCAATTCTTTTAATTATATATTCATTTTTAACCCCACCCTCCCCGGATTTTCTTATTATCATTTCTTCTATTTAAATATTGATTTTTGAAACCACCCCTTGATTTTCTAATTATATATTGATTTCATGTTTGTTTCATTTCTTGGTATTTAGGTTTAATTTAATATGTTTAATAGATTTATTTACTTGCATTTATTTTTTCACATTTTCATATTCCCTCGAAATTTATTATATATATTTTTATGTATCTTCGAAAATTTTACATTTTTTCTTTATACACTGAAATATTTCTTAAAATCAGGATACTAAAATGAACTCGAAAAACGGAATTGATTTCATGTTTGTTTCATTTCTTGGTATTTAGGCTTTTTCATTTAATATGTTTAATAGATTTATTTACTTGTATTTTTTTTCACATTTTCATATATCCTCTAAATTTATTATATATATATTTCTTATGTATTCTCGAAATTTTTACTTTTTTTTTTCTTTACACACCAAATTATTTCTTAAAATTGGGATATCGAAATAAACTTGAAAAACGAAATCACAATCCTTAATGGACCTTTTTTTAACCCATTGATACCATCCGTCATTGCTCAATCATTGAGTCATCACACCTTTGACGTTTAGATATAAACTTTACTTATTTAGTAAATTACATCGTCAGTCTGAACAAAGAGTTGTTGGGGCCCATGGATGGTTGAGAGGAGTTAGGTATAATTGGTCTTGTTGGTCCACGACAAATAACAAGCACATCCTATTTTTGTGTTTACCCATTCATTCATTGCCTTTAAATTTGTTCTCTATCACGCTAATCTCATTCTTAAATTTTTACGATTCATTTTGATCAGATCTATCATTAGGAAGGGAGAGACAAGACAAGAGAGACATGGCAAAGAAAATGGCTGTTTTATTGATGATATGTATCGTCTTCCTCTCGATAGGGCACCAATATGAGGCACATACTCCCGCTGCGGATGCAGTAAGTGATGCCGCCGATTATGGTTGTATAAAAAAATGTGTTCCAGGTTGTGGGGGTCCCCAAGTTAGCGCATGTGCACTCAAGTGCAGAGAAAAATGTCCAAAAAAATAATGGATACATGTTGGGCCCCTGCCAATAACAAATTTTCACAACTCGTGACACGTGGACAACTATTTGCAAGCGCCGCACTTTGCATGTTTGGATCATAAGTTATTATTTTTCATTATTTACTTTTTTTTTTTTTTCAATTGCATAAGGGTGTCGCCATTTTAAGTTCATAATATAAAAATTAATATATTTTAAGTTCATCATGAAATTCAGCTTAAAATTCTTTGAGTGGGCATATATAAATTTGTTAAATGACAAAGATGTGATTAAGAGAATAAAGTAAGGGCTCGTTGTAGTATGATTTGTTTACTTTTTATACCGTATGATAAAAGAAAATTATGCTTAATGAAAAAAATAAAGTTCTACAATAGTTTGGTTAATTTTTATGCTATCCCATTATGCTATGGAGTGCGAAGAATCATCATTTTATGTCATATATTGCGCTCATCACAATAAACTTTAAATTCATATGATGTGTACTCACCTCATTATCACTATGGAGACACTTCAAAAGCATATATGTTTTTCTTTCAACCTTGGCAAGGAACTACCATAAGCACTGAAAAACTTGTTATTTAGATCTGAAGAAATAAATGCACACATTTCTTGATGCATCATTAATAAATGTCAATAAGTATCTACTACGACCAAGAAAATCTACTTCAATGAGCCCATAAACATCAGTGTAAACCAAATATAATAAATTATTTTTTTTAATCTATAAAATGCAATTCTATGATGTTTACCAAATAAATAATGACCACAAAGGTTAGGAGGGGTACATTTTAAGGAATTAATTTCTTCTTTGCCAAGAGCGGCATACCTTTCTAACTCATATGTGCAAGTTCTTTATGCCATAAGTTTAGAAAATAATCACTTTCAGTTGCATTGAAACCACCTTTACACAACTTCACTCGAGTCTTGTATAAAGTGCAATACACATTGCCTTTTGCCACAACAAGTGAGCCTTTGGTAAGCTTCCAAGCACTATTACCAAAGTAATCATATATCCTTGTTTATCCAAAGCAAGTCAAATTTAGGCGAAGATCAGTAACATGACGTACATCGTTCAAAGTCAAAGTGTAATACCTGCCTAATTACATAAATATAAAAAAATCTTATTTATTAATTGTGGCATATATTGTAATCTCATTTATTGGGAAAAAGATTTGTTTTGTTTGCATTGCTAAATAGGGTAAGGTGTGTGTGTATTTAGCCAAAAATTTGTAAACCCTAATGTTGATGGGTTGTTACCCAATTGTATATGGGCTTGGTTTTGGGCTTTCATTAAAATAATGATTATGGTTTTATTTTGTGAAGTTAAAGGGCGGACTGCCTTTAGAATTTTAGTGGGGGCAAATAGCCACCCACCCTATAAAGAGGAATTTTTTTTTCTCCTTTTTCCTTCTTCTTTCCTTTGACCTATGTATTCGGGACTAATCATAACTTATTTTAATGTCAGTAGTGGGCGACATTATTCCGTGTAGTTTCCTTGTACCGGTTTGTTATCCTGAATCTTTAATTAACCCTTTTCGCGAATCTCGGGACGAGATTCTTTTGAGTTGTATATATTGTAACACCCCTACTTTTTCAATGGAAATAAAAATTTATGCAACTAAAATTCAATTGAAAATTTTATTTTAAAATCTTCTTTCATTTGACAAGTTGTATTTTTCGAAATTCGCTTAACTTTATTTCTTCTACCGAATCTCGGGACGAGATTATTTTGAGTTGTATATATTGTAATACCCGCCTAATTACATAAATATAAAAAAATTTCTTATTTATTAATTGTGGCATATATTGTAATCTCATTTATTGGGAAAAGGATTTGTTTTGTTTGCCATTGCTAAATAGGATAAGGTGTGTGTGTATTTAGCCAAAATTTTGTAAACCCTAATGTTGATGGGTTGTTATCCAATTGTATTTGAGCTTGGTTTTGGGCTTTCATTAAAATAATGATTAGGGTTTTGTTTTGTGAAGTTAAAAGATAATCATACGTGAATTTTAGGATTTTCGTTTTTCCTCGAAAATCAGGGCGTGATACAGTGCATCCACATTGGTTTTGATACACACTCACCCACTCCCACAGTCTTGGAAAAACTAGTGTTACCCTTCTTCATATTGCCAAAGTCTCATGCTCAGTAAGTAAATGAAGTAGTATTTCCTTACCATAGTAAGATGCACCAATGTCAACAACACATTCGCTCCATTCGTTTTCAACATGCAAACATTCATCTTCACCACACAAAAAAACCACGGTGAACAAAGTTAGAGCATATTTACTATCATTTTTCAGTCAAAAGTGTTTGGGATTGACCAGTACATGTAGAGTTCATTCTAGTTTATTTATTAAGTAAGCTACTAGTAACCAATTCCATTTTTCATCTGAAACAACAATTTTAGCATCTTTACTATCATTTTTTTTCACTTTTTTTTTTTCAAATCCTTTAAGTAATGCGACAGTTTCTTCTAATGTGGCCTGGTATGCTACATTAATATACTTAAACCTTGTATCAGTGGACTTTGATTTCCCGATTGACTTTGTCACTGCTATCACGACCATGATATTTCATATATTTGTTTCTACCCTTGTTTTCAATCCCCTTGTTTTCAGTAACAAGTGCTTGGATGGTTAGCTAGACATCTCAGCAGACACATGGTGAAATATGTATCATCCATACATTGCTTCATAACAATTGCTTTGATGCCACTTGTCATTCTAGTCTCTTCATTGAGTAAGCTACTATTAACCAATTGCATGGTTAGCTAGACATCTCAGCGGACACATGGTGAAATAACATATCATTCAGATGTGCCCCAACAACTCTTTGTTCACACTTATGACCATGTAATTTACCATAGAAGAAAGTCCATATCTAAACGAAGTTACCATAAAATTAGGTGGATCTGACTTCGATCAGTTAAAATTCCACTTATGTGCCGGTTTATTTATTTATTATATTATTACTAAAGAGAGGGCTACGATTCAAATCTAGGGATATCATTATCATGACCCTTTACTTCCATGCAAACTTCGAAAAACATTTCCAATTTTTTCGTCGCAAGGCTCCTCATATCCACTTCATCTCATCTCCTCAAACGTGCAAAAGCATTCATGCTCCTCTCTTCCTTTCTGTACCTATCTCTAGTTATGTTCTCTTGCCTTCTCCTGCAACTGTGAAGATGAAGTTGGTATTTAAGTTTTGCTCATCAAATTGTGGAAAGAAGGAGGTCTGAAGGTCATCTTCCTCTGAAATACCCATAATTTATTTTGATTTTGTTTTATGTTGATTGAGGAATGGCTATGGGCATACAACACATGGAGGGCAGTTGCCCTCCCTAAAATTTTCAAAACTCATATTTCAGTGGATAACAATTTGCCCTACTAAATTTTTGCTATTATTTTCTTGCCCCTCTTTGTGAAAATCCTGGTTCCGCGACACTCTCGCTATGGGGTTTTGCTTCAACAAGTGGTGTTTAATTTGCTTCCACAAAGTGGTTGAAGACTATGGGTTCTCAATCGGATTCATGGAAGGTACTACAAGGATAGTAACTCATCTCTACAAAAGCATGGATTTCTCTTCAGTGGATTCACATCGATGATTCATGTCTATAAAATCTGGATTCTCTTCAATGGATTCGTCATTCATCTCTACAAAACAACTAGGGTAGGACAAATCAACTCTCTTCTCTTCCAACATACCATGGTAGATACTTCACTTAATTTTGTTTCTTCTTTTATTGATTCTTCATCTCTGCTCCTCTTCTTAGTGTTTTATCCCTCTTTCTAGGTACATAATTATGTTTTGATTTGGATTGAAGGTTGGTTGTCGTGAATAGAAGGGGTGTTAATCTGTTTGGTCGGTTTAAAGTTAGATCAAAATCGAATCGAACAAAATCAAATTAAAAATTTGGTTTTTGGTTTAGTTCCGATTTAGTTGTTTTCGATTTTTCCCTTTTTATTTATTTATTTTTTGCTGCTACAAACAATCGAGTTGATGGCTCTAGCACAAAAGGAATAAGTCAAAGCTTCAAAGAATGAAAAAAATGAAATGAAGTTTGGTTTGCAATTGAGAAACCCCAGAGACAAAGAAAGTACAAATAAAATAAAAGAGAGAGGGAAGTGGAAGTAGCAAAGGGAAAGTAAACGCCAGATGAACACAAAGAGAGTTTAAAGGCTATGAATATTCATTTATAGAGAATTCTTTCAATTTTATCTTGCTTATTTTTCTTGATAATTCCATAAGATTAAAATAAATTGTCATGTATCTCATATACACAATACTATAACATCATACATAATAATATAATTATAACTGCACTGTTTGCATCTTAATCTATCTCCACCACACCCATGTGATGATATGAACAAGACCAAAACCTTTGATGACGATTCCATCTGTCTCGTAATTTCATCCTGCAAGA
The DNA here is from genome assembly GCA_003290165.1 of Berberis thunbergii. Taxonomy (NCBI): domain Eukaryota; kingdom Viridiplantae; phylum Streptophyta; class Magnoliopsida; order Ranunculales; family Berberidaceae; genus Berberis; species Berberis thunbergii. The sequence continues at coordinate 32,135 of QNQO01002053.1, read as the reverse complement.
AGGTATTTTTTTTATCAAATCAAAAGTGCTGAAGTTGTCGTCATTGTCATTGCTCATCTTTTCTGCAAACAAGCGAGTGAAAAAGTGTAACACCCCTACTTTTTTAATAAGGATTTTCGTTTTCGAAAATTGGGGCGTGACAAAAAGTTTGGTTTTCTTCAACAAGATTGAGTCAAACTCTGTCTCTCATTCTCAACTTACAAGTGGTTGGATAGAGAGAGATAGTTAAAAAAAGAGAAAATATAAAATTAATAAAGAGAGAGAAGTTGGGTAGGTGAGGAGAAGTGGGTGAGACTTAAATAAGATAGAAAATGTAGGTTTTCTTAACTCTTTCTCATAATAGGGCATTAAAAAGGGAGAAAATGAGAGTTAAGAGAGATGGTGGGAACGTGAGGTGCATTGAAATGAGATGAGAATTTAAATAAGAGTGGGTTGGTGATGGACTAAATAAGAGAGAGAAAATGTTAGGGGGATTAAAAAAAAGAAAAGGGGAAGCGTTCAGTTTAGTCAAGTTGTTTTAGATGTGCTAAAACAAAAGGTTTTTCCCGATTCGGGCTTTTTCAATTATATTTCGGTTCCAGGTTAATCGATTTCCATAAATCAATTAACACCCCTAATGAATAAGAACATATGTAAAACAGAGCATAAATATACAACAATATGTGACAGCGTACATATATAGAAGAAGTTGATTATTAACAAAAAAAAAAATCTGCAAAAGCTATTTGGGTTTCTAATCGAATTAAAAAGAACGATGGAGGGACAAAAGTCAATTAATCAATGATGTAGAGGTGGGGAGTATGTGATTAATCTGTGGGAGTTTGAGCAGGCGCTCAGAGGGGAGGGGATTGGTCGATCGACTGAGGACGAAGGAGGTTGTCGAACAACCTGGTGGGAGGGCCGATCGACAGTTGTATGGTCTGTAGGGACGTTAGAGGAATGGAGATCGATCAGTAGGAAGTTCAATCAATCGACAGTTTTACGATCGAGCTCAGTCGGGGGATCGATCTCTTATGGTTGATTTATCCTCGTGCTTGGTTGTTCGTTCTACTTCAAATTGTCACTGGGTTGTGCACCACCATCGACGGTGTCCGGTGTGAGCCCTTGCGGCGCTATCGGTGACGATGGTGTTGTTGCTATTGGGGTCTGGCCCATTGAGTTGTTCAAAATCCAATCCATGTTGGCCCAAAACTCTGTGTGGGCTACTATCCATTATGCCTGAAATTTCTTGAATTTTGCCAATAACACGTGCATACCATTCACAAACTCTTCATTTTTCATACTTTTAATCAAATCTTTCATTCAATCATTTTTTTTTCAAATCAAGCTAATTAGAACCCTTCGCCTCTAGTACCAAACTACCAATTGATAGAATTTAAAAGAATGATAATCGAAATAAACTGAATAAGAATTGAAATAAAGGAATAATTTGAAATAACAAAGATAAAATAAACAAAATAGCTAGTAAACAAAATAACTTTTATTACATCAACCAAATTACAATGATCAACCTATGCTCATATTTATAAGTAGCCCAACTTCTAAAACAAATCCCAAACTTAATAGGAAACAAATATTATAACCCTAATTGGAATCCCTATGATAAATTAATAGAATTTCGAATATTGCTAAAGTACTACTATTGCTAATATTAATACTATCCTAATTACATCAATTTCAAACGAACAATAATGATAGCACCCCCATACTCTCATAAGCATTATTCAGGAACCATAACCCTACGCTTGCAAAGAAAATTAGGAAACAATCCAAATGTATTGACTTGGCAAAGAATTAATGAAGCACAATAAAACTAAAAATTTTAGAAAACTCGCTACTCTTGATAGGTTTTGTCCCACCTTTTCAAATGCAACAAACTTCTCAATCAAATCCCTACTTCATTATGTTTTGCCTCCTTTTCACTACTTTCCCTGAAGGGTGTGTTTGGTTGGATGTAATCCTATGTCATAGACCATGAGGTGATCCATACATTTAAGGTTAAATTGATATAACACTTATTATCCACCATTAGATTTTGTAGTCAATGATGGAAATAAAAGTCTCATAAACATGAAAATCACATGATTTGAAAGGACTTAGGAATGTGATTCTTATGTTCATGAGACTTTCATTCCCACCATTGATCACTAAATCAGTAGATTGGTGAGAGAATATTAAATTAGCTTAAATTTAGGTGATCCCCTCATAAATTCCTATGATATAGAATTCCATACAACTAAACACACCCTAAAAAGCATTACGAGGTTTCAATTTAAATTATAAACGAAAATATATATGGAGATCCTTCCCCTTTTCTACTTCTTTGTGAATGGAGAAGTTGCATACTTTATACTAATTAATATATTTTTCTATGTTTAAAGGCTTGTAGCAACCATGTATTGCAAACTCTTTTAGGGCATCTAAAAAAGCGAAGCTCTATCGGCTTTTGAATTGAAGCGACACAAATTTCTGTTACATATATTATTTTTTTGCAATTTTATTTGTTTTCTAGAAATCAGGCATGAATATACCTATTACACTGGGTTTGTAGAAGACATTTTCTGTTATATTCCATTGTAATTTTTTTTTGAGTAAATCTATGTGGCTTATTACTCCGATTAAGATCTTCTGCAGTGGATATAAATTAGTGGAATTGTTGGAATATTGGATTGTTTTTTTTCTTGAGTAAGTCTAGGCAACCAGGGCAACCAACCATTTTTTGGCTAGGGTTGGGCTCTCCTCCTTCAACTACTCATATTTTTGGCTTTGCAAAGACATCTAAACAACCTTTTTTTTTTTTTTTAACCAAAAGTTGAACCTTATAAAACCATCCAACTTATTAAACCAAGTCCTACCCCAACAACAAGTAATTCCAATGTTGAAATCAGTCCCAAAAAACTTCGATGGCAGGACTCTTCCAATAAAAGTACTACTACTGGACCAAATTCTGGCCATGGGGGTGGTGGTGGTAGCTATGGGAGCAAAAAATAATCCTTAGCGCAACAAGACAAGGAAGCCCAAAGAATTGGGTTGTTCCCGATAAGCCTGAAAATTATCCACGAAAGATACAAGTACAAAAAACCCAAGTCTAGGCCCAATGCAACTCGACATAACACTCTTTTTTTAGCAGAAGAATAGTGTTCGGCGCCGACCACCATGCTCTGCTAAGGACACAAACCTACAGGAGAGGTATCTCAAAACGAGAAGTTCTAACCATCAACAAGAAGTTACAACCTTCGCCGAAAGTTACAATCATCTATGGGAAATTAAAATAATTGATGAAAGTTACAACCATCTACAAAAAGTTACAACGATCAACAAGAGTTTACAACCATCAATGGGAAGTTACAGCCATCCCATCAGTTGGCTTCTGACTTGCCATGTATCTCAGTCGTCTACGAGCAGTTGGCTCCCGACTTTTTTTTCATATTTCCTATACCCTCGAAATTCATTATATATATTTCATGTATCGTTGAAATTGTTACGTTTTTTCTTTAAACACAAAAATATTTTTCGAAATATTTATTAAAATCAGGAGATCGAAATTAATTCATTATTGTGATTTCGAGTTAATTTCATTCTCTTAATATTTTTTTTTCTTCACACACTGAAATATTTCTTAAAATCAGGTGACCGAAATTAAATCCTTATTGTGATTTCAATTTTCGAGTTAATTTTAATCTCTTGATTTTAAGAAATATTTCAGTGTGTAAAGAAAAAAAACGTAAAAATTTCGAGGATACATGAAGTGTGTTTGTATATATATATAATGAATTTCGAAGGTATATTAAATATGTGAAAAAATAAGTGCAACTAAATAAATATATTAAACACATTACATGAAATCAAAATACCGAGAATTAGAAAATCAGGGAGTAGTTTCAAAAATCAGTAAGTAAAAAAAAAAGTGATAAATAGAAAATTAGGGTGTGGTTTAACAAATTAATAAATAATTAGAATAAATGATAATTGAAAATTGAAAATTTATGAAAAAATCCGAAATTTATCCTTGAAAAAATGTAATTTTTAGTAGCTTGGTTTTTGTATTTTACAAAAAAAAACCCTCAAAATATTTAATTTTTTCTTTCACCCTTTTTCTTTTTATAATTTCAAATAAACGAAAATTTCATATAATTTCACAAAATCACAATCTTTGCATTAACCCAATCACAACACTACAACTACAAATCCCTTTTTGGCTCAATATGGCTGTGATTGGGTTGCTGCTGTGAGTATCGGGATACTGTTGTGTCAGGATATGGGATGCTGCTGTGATCATATTGTTGGAATCTATGAGTTAACTGTCACTTTGATGAGTTGTTTTTAAGTGGTATGTTATTGATTATTTGATTGCACATTATTGATTTTTAATTTGATTTTCTAGATTTTTTTTGTTATTTGAGAATCTGAGGTGTTTTATGTTATTGATTTGTTAGGATGAAACAATGTATGTGATCTCCTGTATATATAAAGGAGAAGTTGATCGCTAACCTAAAAAAAATATGGAGAAGCTATTTGTGTTTTTCATAGAATTTAAAATAATGATAATCAAAATAAAATGAACAAGAATTGAAATAACAAAATAATTTAAAATAACAACAATAAAATAAATAAACAAAATAACTTTATTCCATCAACCAAAATACAGGAGTTGTATAGGTACTAGCGTACTACCAAATGCTATCATTTCACTTTGAGTTAGTTTAACCAGTCAGGTTTGCTAGCCATTGTTGGGTTAAGTTTTGACTTTTTTTTACACTTTTTATTCATTTTTTTTAAAACACAACTGCAAACACCACTTATGAAAATGGTAGAATTGTAAAAAATGTTATACTTGGCAAAAAATGGTCAGGAAACCTGGCTGGCTAGAATTGTAAAAAAGAGCTACTCTCTATCATCCTAAAGATGCTCAAAATCCACCAATCGATCACAATCATACACACCGAGCCCCTGGCGCTAGGAGCATGACTCTCAAGAACTTTTGTTGTTGTTTCAATTTCCAACTTTTTTTTTTTCAAAATTTTGTCAAGAAGTTAAGGGGTATAAGTGTAAAATAGTCCAATCCAAAAAATATATATATATTGCTCAGCGTTAACGCTAACAGAAGTTTTCCCCTTCCCCAAATACAGATCGAACAGCAGATGCAACAGCCCCTTCTCCAAAAGCAAGATTTTATCTCCCCTCCTCTCCCAAAAGCTCTTTTCTTGGGTTTCATCCCTATTCAATCTCGAAGCCCCTTCGGTGAAGAAGCCCCTTCTGTGTTGATTCAACATCTCTGTTCATCTGTGTTAATTCAACATCTCCCCTAGACCGAAAATCTCTGTTCATCTGTGTTGATTCAACATCTCTATTCATCTCTGTTCTCTAGGGTTTCAAGTAATGCATATATTATACAGGGCAAACTACTAAACTGACAGTAGTTATATTTGACTGATTTATAATTACATCACTCTTACATCAACAAAACAAAGACTGGTTTTTATATTAATTTTTTCGTGTTCTCATTTGACAGTCTCATGAATGCCCAACTGTAAATCACTTATATTGGTTGTATGGAAGATTTGGAAATTTTTTATACAATGTTATGCCCATTAAAATGAAAACCATGAATCAAAAGGTAAACAGAGTCTCCACGAGTGCAATGTACAAGTTCCACTTCCTGACACGGGATGAGTTTTGAGTAACCAGTGAGCTAGAACATGGAAAGAGGAAAACAGATGGAATGTGACGAAAAACAGTGAGTTTTTGGAGGAAAGCAAAAACACGCAGTGTTTAACGAGTAAGTCTAGGTGGTCACGGGTATCAATCATGTTTTTTGTGTGGGTTTTACTCTTTTTCGCTCTTATTCATTTTTTTTAAAACACAATCGTAAACATCATTTATAGTAGGGGTAAAAGTATAAAAGAGCCTTGGCTGTTTAGAATTATTGGAGTTTAACGGAGCAAAATCTCTAAAGATTCATGCCCCTAGTGACAAGACAGCGTCAGGCCCTCTGTGCGTGCGTTTATGTTCGATTGAAGCATTATAAGCATTTCTAAGATGATGAAGGGTATTGAGCATGGCCTTGTGCAGGCCTGACCTCGCTCTCTAGACAAGTTCTTAATAGAGACTCATAAGCACGTGCAAAAAAACCTCCCCTGAGCCGAGGGGCCTAGCTCTCTCGATTTTTTGGTAAAAGAATCATAGGAATCTATTTATACTTGAGCTGATTTTTCATGTAGTCTATTTTAAGTCTAATGAGATAGAAGAGAATGTAATCAATTCAAATATCTTGCAGAACCAAGGTTGAGATTTTGGTTTTGGTCTCAAGTCGTATTCAAATGTTTATTAATGAACAGCTACAATTGGTTTGAAGAAACCATAAGCACATAAATTTTCCTTAAAATCATAACCCAACGCCAGTAAATTGTAACCACCAACCTCTTTACCAAATACCGGTTAGTAGTTGGTTCTAAATTGGGTATAAATGTACATCATTTCATGGAAATATATGTACGAATGGCTTCAACCACAAACCCTGCTACCATTATACAAACATTGATCATCAGCTCCCAACACAATACAACAAGAATTCTTGCAAATGCACAAAAAAATGATACAGAAAGTACCACAACCTTGGTGCTTACCAATGTACAAAGAACAATAACCCATAATTTATATTCTGAAAAGCCTAATTATTTAGCCACATGCACAATAATTTGTATCGTCGACTGTTATCTTGGCCAATATATGTTAGTTAGAAACTATTCATTTATAGATACGCATCTTGAATGTATACAAGCATAACAAATGAACCTAAACACCTCCTTTTTCTGGTCTTTCTACAAAAAGAAACTCTCATCAAACTAATATTGGTCGGAACTCATGATTAGCATGAATTGTTACTTCATAAATGAACAATAATCTGCTTCAAGGAACTATAAGTACCCAATATTGCAACCACTGATCCCATCACCAAAATACCAACAATAAACGCCAACTCCAACCCAAGGCGACGGGATTCCTTGGAGATCTTGAGGTAGCATAGGCATGGAAGCAACAGTGAAACTGTAATGCTTAGAAATGCACCAATCAACGTCATTACGTACCCAAAGAATGGAACAACTAATGCCACGACAAGGTTGCTTATCACCAATGACGTCCTAATAAGGATGCTGATGGATCTATTCTTACGAAGGGGAAACCAATCTTCCAAGGCAGTTGCAATTGGTGTGGTCATGATAGCATACTTTGTGAAGGGATTGATTAATGTGGTGTAGATTGCTATCTTTGAACTCATATTTCCCCTTGGAAGATTTAGTGTGACTTGAGATTGCAGATTTTCTCCATACATCAAGTACCCCAAAACTGCCATTGATCCATAATTCAAGGTGCAGAGAATGAAGCAGATAATCAATACCTGTAAGGATAAACAAACTGATTAAAACACCAAATAAACAACTAGCACATATATAATTTGATTGAATGACTTATGTAAACGGCATGAGTCATTCAAATACTACTAAAAGAAACTGAAAATGCAAAGTTTATGTAGCACATCTTACCTTAGAGAATTGCCTTTTATCCTTCATGGAAGTGCATAAAGTGGGAAAAACAGCATGTCCACAATAACAAAATGCATACATGCTGATAGCAGTAGGCATTCCTCCCCAGTTAATGACACTTCCTCTTTCATGAAATCCTACTCCATCCACCGCACCAACCCAAAATACTGAGAGCACAACAATAAGAGATGCCAAAACCCCACCAGCAGAGATATAAGCAAGTACACTCAAATTCCTCAGCCAAGTTGTGGGCAAAATAATAAGCGCAGCCAATAGTGTAAAGCCTTGCTTTCCCCCAACTTTCAGTCCTAATATTTCAAAACTCGTGTTTGGAAATAATTTGTTCAAGTTATCCCCTTCTAATATCAGAAATTCGATTGCCACAAGATACAATTCAAGGTACATAAAGCAGGCTATCATAACTCTTCCCTTGTACCCAAAAGCAAGCTCTCCTATGTCGGGGTAGGTTTTGATAAGTGAATGAACGTTCATACACCTTCGCAGTAATAGTCCTGTATAGCAACATGCAATTGCCATAATTAACAGGAATATCAAGCTTATCCATCCTCCCTCAGAAAGCGCGTACGGAATTGATAATATCCCAACTCCTGAAAGAATTCATGCATAAGATCAGTCTCAGTCTTGCCCATAAAAGTAAAGCTACAAAGAATTATCATGTAGTAATGTATATTTAAGTTCAAACCAACGTTAATTAATTGAAACATAAATTATGGCCATCTATACCATATTGCTGTCTCTAAATTCTTAATATTATTGCTTTATCTGATCGTGAAGGTGATGCATTTGTGGAGTTCTTGTTCTTGAAGAATAGAGTATGCTTTTTGCAGCATCCTGGTTTGTCTATTTATTAAAACTGTCAAACTAGTACAAAACACTTTTATACTTGTATTGGATTCTAAAATAAAAATGATAGAAAAAGTGTAAATACTACTTTAATTATATGTTTATGTTTGGGGGAATTCTAATTGGCGAGGAAACCAGCGAAACAGGGGTAAATACTAGTACTAGCACTTTGAAAAGTATAAATACTAGTTTATACTATATCTTTATGTTTGATTGAAGCATTTTGATTTGAATAGAAATTTGATTTTACATGCAAGTGATATCATGTCTTGCCATTAGAAACAGGGGTATCATTCCCATATAATTGTTTCCTTTCTATCCTTTCGTGAATCAATTCAGTAAAAACCCTCATCCCTGTCGACAAAAATATATGCAAACCCTCTGGATCTGAGATGCTAATACGACCACCTCAGTCCAATAGCTACAAGACAACTGAGAACCCAATATCTTCCTAGTGCGATGTGACTTGCAAAATTAATTCACAAAAAGATAACTTTTATTAGTACTTGTGGTACACTATGCTGTATGTGGTGTGAGACGTGGATCAAATTAGTTTGAAGCCTTTCATCTCTGGTGATTGCTCCAAAGCACAACCCATCACTTTTAATGTAAGTTGGGGACAATATCGCTGTAAAGTAGGAACTGCTTTAGATCACATAATAAAAGTTTGACCGCACATTCCAATTTATTGATATGCTGTCAAGAGTATTTAAAATGAATGAAATTATTCCTATCTAGCATTATGACTGTCTTGATTCTCTATCACATAATAAGGCCCATTTTCCAAAAATTTCGAACTCTCCAGACAGCTTCTCCACTTATCCAAACCAATCAGAAAATGAACCATAAGCTATACCAATTCTAGTTTCACGATCTTTGGAAGATAAGTAAATGATAAATCTACACTCATATAGAAAAACATTAAAAATCGCCAGGGAAAGAAAGACAAACCTGATAATGCATTCATGCCATTCAAACAAGTTCTGAGGAAGGTAGCACCACTTTGTAGTTGAAGATGACTCTCTGACTGACTCTCCACACTCTCCTCCACCTCCTTTGTGGTCTCCATTTTTTCTTCAACCACACCATCTCCACTCTTCGTGAGAAGGGGCCTTTTAAGAGACGAAGAACCCCCATTATTTGCAGTAATGGTTTCGACGTGGCTGTCTCTGATTGCTGGAACAAATTGTTGGGAAGATGAGTAGATACCCATTTCAGTCAATCTCTATTACAGAAAAGTAGTGATGAAAGAAAGAAGAACTACTACTATCTCGCCCACTCTCACGGGCTCTGCTTTATTTTGATCTTGTTTGCTCTACCTTCCGCCAAGGCACTTATGTCATAGGACATTAGTGGGTGTTTTTATAATGTTTCAATGGGTAAGGGGTATTTAAAAGCTTCAAAGTTGATATGGGATTTTATCAAGACTTCCTCCAATGCTAATATTTACGAAATTAACATTGCACATTCAATTTTGGAGGGCAACTTTTTGCCAACCCGTGCTTATATTTTTCACATGTATTGCTAGTTTCCAAGAGTGCCTGGTTTACCAAAGTTTGTTTCTTTGATGAAAATGATGAGTTAGAAAAGGACATTACATATTGGCGCGGGATGTTATTATTAATAAAAATGTCTTTGCCTTTCGAAAAATAAATGTATATTTGGATGTGTGAAGCCCATGTGGGTTGAGCTAATATTGTTTGGTTACAATGGAAAACGTTTTATCAGTAAGTGTCTGACCACATTAGAAAATCCCAGATCGTAACTTTATGATGGGTTGGCCATTTGCTCAAAGAAAACATCTTTAAGCCAAGTCGAATTTATTAGGGAAAGGCTTGGTTTTTTAAGAAACCAATCCAAAACCTTTCGTGGTAACTAGCTAGGGATGGCAATGAGGCGATGAAGATTTAACATTATGATTTATGAATTGACATGTAATAATGTAAATGACAAACCCGAAACCTACCCATTTTCATCCCTAGTAGTTTATATAACTTTACCCCCAAGATAATGAGCGTTCTGCAAGCCAATCAATGTCTATTACCAGAAGTAAAAAATCCAAAGACTTCAAAATTCAAAATTCAAGTGTAATTGCAAGTACCAGTACTCAGAGCCAACATTTTCCAGAACATAATAAAAAAGCTGATCAGAAGCTCCTATTGCCATTTTTTACAGAAACCCAGAATCAAATCGTTCAGGAGCTACAGATGCTGAAGAAGAAAAAAGAGTTGAATATGGAGAAGAGAAGGTTTTGCTGTAATTTCTCTTTCAGTATATTAAACTCTAGCTCTTTCAAATGCATTCCAGACAGGTTGCTATTATAAGTCCAGTATAAGTTTAGCTTTAGCTTAACTTAGATTGAATGAAACTGACAGGTAAATTACAGAGATGCCTAGAAAGTCATTTCTCCACCCATTTTATTTGCAATAAAATATATTTGTATATATAATTGCTATTTATTCAAGTTAGCTTAGTTAGTAAGACTTGACAATAATATTACTACTTGCATTGCAAAGCTAATACGGGAATGTCACTAGTTTAGTCAGGTTCATGAATAGCTTTTACGAATCAACTCGCAAAAGTAACATCTCAACTAATGTGCTTTGTAAGAAGCTTAATTGGAAGAATCGTGAGTGTCCAGCTTATGTAATGAAGACGAGGAATGTCAGAGTTAGTGGTATATAGTCTTTATTTTATTGTCGGCCAACACAAATTTGTTCAAACATTTGGTGGATGTGCTTGCTTGCCTTGATGAGGTTGTGGTCACCACATTCAGAGACAGAGAGAAACATCAAAATCAGTCTTTCTAAGCATCCACTGCAAAAAATATGTGAACTAGGAACGATGATTCACCCAGTTGAATCATATGTCACTAGCATTAGCCTACATTCCAAACATTCTTAAAATTTCCAAGTGGAGCTTTTAAGTATGAAAGAAATAAAAGATAGAAGGGATTTACCATTCCAATACAAGATCCTAAGTCCCAACTAACAATACTCTAATTGCAATGCCTTTAGTTTTCACAGTGACAATGCTATTTGCATCTCCTGTATAATTCAAATTAAGAGTTTTGAGCGAATAGCATCCGCAGAATTCTATTACCATTGCATCAAGGCACCTTAAGTTCCAAAGAAATTGAGTCGGGTTGTCAGGACACGACTGAAGATCCTCTGATATCATAGGTTAATGTTTTCCAATGTCAAGGTTTGTGAGAGACAAGGTACCTCAACCACACAAAACAATATGGAGACTCAAAAACATAAATGGAGGACTATAAACAAAGTCATATGTTGGTCTGACTCATGTATCCACTACTAATAAAAGAAAGGAGGACCATAGTGTAGCTTGTAATCTGCATTGAGCCCGTAAAGAAAACAAGTCTAACAACAAATCATAACAAGAGTTACACTTGTACTCGCATATAACATACAATGCTACACATCGGCTTTTGTTTACCATACGAAAATTTTAGGAAAAATCCAATTCTTGAAATAAAACAAATTCTGGAAAACAATTGGCATAACTTATTTTGTCAGGGTGCGTTTATTAAACCTGGGTCAATATAGGATCGAGATAACATGAACATGTGTCACATTGTACTCTCACAAATCACTTAGAGCCATACTCTTTAACACAGTAATTTTGGTCAAAAGAAATATTTTTGTTGGGTTCAAAAACAACAAAAAATAAAGCGTTAAAGGAGCAGTTGCCACTAATTTGAACACTTTTTGTTGGGTTCATGCACATGTTTTGTGTCTTCTTTTCAATTGTTAAGTTGCTTTAGGAATTTAAACCCTTGAACACTTTGTTGCTTCTCTAATGTTTTCCCATTTTATAACTCCATCAGGTATTCTAACTTTTGTTGTTTTGTTATTGTACATGAATCTAAAGCCTTTACCACTTTAAGCCCATCACTATAGTGCCCAACCTAAGGACTTGAAAGGCATGAATGCCGGGAAAAGTTTCCATCAACATCAATATACTAATCCATAAATATACCACTAGCCCGACACCATATCCGCCATAATATACTAAACAAATTAACTTTAATCATCCCGTCAGATGGCTTATAAGTGTCTTAAGATGGGATTGTCAACGATTAAAAAAAAAACCAATTAGAAGCTGCAAGGACAGCTATTAACAGAACAAAACACAGAGAGCCCAAGATTTAGGCCCATCCTTGCGATTTCCAAACCCAGCACTGATTGCTGTATCGCCCATGAACCCACAGTACAAGCTTTGATACATATGGACTGACCAAAATGTTGAGTGTCTATACAAAAGCCTCTTGTTTTTTGTTAAACACATTTTAAGCTCTAATGTACGCTGGTAACCATGGTATCTAGCTTTGCTAAACAGCTTTGTTTAATTTGATCAAAATCCCTAAACAATCTCCATTCAATAGCATAATGAATATGAAATTAGTATTTTTTGTAAAAATACACTTAATAGCGCTATAAGAGGATTTGTTTGACAAAGGCACTGTATTCAAATTATTTCATAGGATAGCAGGTGACCTAAATTTACCAAAGTTCGAATGCTAAACCACCATTCATGAATCAAGACTACGGCAGGAGACACAAGGCAGATTGCAGAGTGCATTTTTCAGACAGAACAAACACCACCCCTTTGCATGTAAAATTTTAATCAGCCTCCTTGTGGATGGAAGTGAAATAGGTATTGAACCACAGATCCAAACAAAACAAGTCCATCAATCAGCCACACAATAGGATGATAAACAAACAAAAAACATAGTGAAAAAACTTAATATTGCTTCATATAAACTTTAGTTCTAGGCAGTGAAGACAATCTAAAAAAAACGAAGAAAAAAAATATTACTTGCCCGCATTCCATCTGAATCTAACCCAAGCATTAGAAATACTGTGAACTCCTCAATGTTTCTGAAGCTCTTAGTTTCTAAACCCACCTCTGCCACGCCCACCACGACCACCTCTTCCTCCTCCACGACCACCAAAATCACCACCTCTACCTCCACGGCCACCAAAACCACCACCACGACTGCCACCACCTTTACCTTTCTCACGGGTTCCCAACATGTTATTGGCATCTGCTTTCACTTTCATTTCTTCAGGTAATGGAAGTATGTGATCTACGCACTTCCTAAAACTGAAGTCATCAACAGTGTCATCTACCCTTGCCAGAAAAAAACACCTACTTTTCCATACTGGATGATAACGAACATGGAAAGCTCGGATCCCTTCACCAATTTCTTCTCTGGCTCCACGTGGCCCTTCTTAAGCAAGTCCAGCAACACGAGATGCTCATACTGCAAGGTGATGAACTGATGTCAGCATAACATGCTAAAACTTTTGTGACATGTTCAAGATATAATTTATTTTTCATCCAACAAATTAGCATTGCGAGCCACAAAGAGAAAAACAAAGATGAATACATAGGATCTTACAGTGACTTTATCATTGAAATTTAACATTTGTTGCAAACTAGAGTGACCTCAACTAAAAATCAAATGACTCCATCTCCATGTGCTATATACATACCACAACAAACAACCATTTTCCAAGACACAGGTAAATGGAAAACCCAAAGCCTCTAATCAAAACAGGCCACTTGACCATTGTCTACTAAAAGTGAACTTGAGATTGACAAGGTCCACCTACAAGAAGACCAAAAGGTATTCCCCAACTAGAAACACAAAGATTAACGGAAACAGTGTCCCTCCCACTCAATTTCAACATTGGTCAGAACCAAAGTTCAATGCCAAAGGCAAGATATCAATTGTAGCTTCAATTGCTTAATAGACTAATGCCTGTGGAATAAGAGGACAGAACAGAGCTTACCCAAAGTGTCACCCTGCTTCAAGCAAGGTTATTCTAACATGAGAATACATTGATGTTATAACTATTCTTAATCAGGCACAACTTCACAAATATAATCCCACCAAAGGATACAGTAATGAAAATATCCAACCATCAAGGTACATGAACCTAACTCCAATTTCTCATAAATGTAAATAAGCATAGCTAGTTAAGGTGAAGCAGGACAAATGTAAGAACCCAAACTGCAGTTTGAAGGCCTTTATCCACAAAATCCAGTTGAAATTGGTCTCTCTTTGGTGCTGAAGCACCTAATTTATTTTTGTTAAATGGTGGAGGCATATCCGGACTCCTTTAGAAATGATCTAATATACAGTATAATAAACTTGAAGTTCCATAAAGCACTAAAACTATAATCATGATTAGCTACATTCTGCCCTTAATACTATGGAGTCCACCAATTTTTTATTCAACGTCATTAACTCCAGTCTCCATCTTCATACAAAGTTAACAATTGCACATTTTGCATAGCAAAAAAGTAACCACAACTTAACCAGTGATAACAATCCAAGGACCCAAACAAAATCGAAAACAATTTTCGAACAATTCAATTATATGACAGTAAACCATAAAGACTAGTAACATAGAATGAAGTAATAAAAACCACAAAAATCTAATAATAAACTCTGCACAATTTCACATTGATAACTAGCAAACTAAAAAAAAAAAAAATACCTTATTGATCTCCAAATGAGGAGGCCAGTAATGAAGAAACTTGTAGAAATAATCGAACATCTCAACCGATGTCTCGAAAGTCTTGGGTCCAACATCCACCGGCCCAGTCTTCTTCTTCTCCACCTTCTCTTCCCCTTCTTCGCCTCCCTCCTTCTCTTCATTCTCCTGTAATTCCTCTAGCCTTTCCTCTTCAGCAGACTTGTCGAGCTTCTGCTTCTTCACATCGACACCGTTCTCGCCATTCTCCTCTTCTTCTCTAGAACGCTTCGCTTCTCCGTTGGTTCCACTAGGGTTTTCGGTCTCCAGATCCATTTGATCATCGACGACTGACTGAGGGACATCTGTTGAGACTTCTTCCGCCATCTGTAATTAATTAGGGTTTTGAAGCTCTGTGTCAATGTGTGGGAGACGGAGAAGATAGAAGCTAAAACCCTAGTTGGTGTAAATGACGGTGTGAAGAGGCAAGTTTTTATACGGACTCAGGAACAGGAAGCTACCACTAAAATCGTGTCAACAAGATACGGAGGGTGCCTTGGTGCACCTTTCCCTCACCTTTTATGTCAATTTCTACAACAGTAAAAAAAAAAAAAAAAAAAAAAGAATTTGATGAAATGTAGACAAATTAGAGTATGGCTGTGCCGTTGGCACTTCACATAATTTTATTTTGTCAAATATTTTGTATTGGACACCTCCGTCACTATCCTCATTTTCGCTTTCAATCGGTATTGAAGTGCAAACCTATTCTATGTTACCTTTCAATCAGTATTGAAGTGCAAGCTTATTCTAAGTTAAAAATATATATAATAAATTTTTAGGGTTAAACTCATTTAAATTTGAATACTTTGGGGAAAATTTTAAACCCTATAATGAATTCTTCTCCAATCTTTGAATTCGCCAGAACATGAAATTTAGGGTTTTCGTTTAAATGTGCATTAAGATGTCCGACTAATTTTTTTTCTGGTATGATCGGTCTGTCCCATTGCTTTGAAAAATATTAAAGACGTGAAATATATTATATGTTTTGTAATTATAAAATATATATTTTAAAAATTTTAGAGCTTGTATTGATTATTGATTTTGTTGGAAAGATCTTCAAAAATACATTTAAACGATACTAAGTTTTTCAAAATTCGACAACGATGTAGATAGTTATGATAATTTTCATTTTGCTAAAAATGAAAACACAATATTTTCTCTTTCCTCCACATGTACATTCCACTAACTTTTTCAAAAAAAATTCATTATTTTTGCCCTTTTACATGTTTTATATTTACCAATATGTCATCATACAAAATGAATCTCAACCCTCAAATTCAATACATTTCCCAAATTTCAACCATAACCGTCTTTTATCTCCAATGTAACACCCCTGAATTTCATAAAACTAATTTATTTTATTTTGAATTAAATAAAATAGGATTACATTTAATTGAATGTGAATTTCGAAATTTAGGGTTTTATTTGGTGAGTTTAGAAAGTGGGTGCTTTCAAAAGTTCGGTGGGGAGAATAACCACCCACCATATAAAAAATACAAACAAACAAAACCCTGTTTTTCCTTCCTCCTTTTCCCTTTATCTCATTTCTTCTTTCTCCTTCCCTTCTTCGCGATTTCTTCTCCTCTGACGACACGGAGGTGGTGCGAATGTGGTATCGTCTAAGTGATCAATCCGTTAAAAGATGAAACAAATTCAAATAAAAATAAATAAACTATCTTTATATTATTTTTAACCCTTTTTATGCACGATGGCAAGTCCACTAATGTTTCTGCAGGTTAGACTTGCCATAGTCGACTCTTATAATGTAAGTATAAGTAAATGCATTTTTACTTAATTGGGATGATGATATGATGGCCTAGATGAGGAATTAAATTCTTGGAACTGTGTTTTCTTACATCACATTTTTGCCTCGTTGAGGAACTACTTGTTGGTGTGTTTGTTTGTTGTTTGTGTTTAGCTTGATGTTTATCACGTGCGATTTTATTGTTTTTGGGATGAAGAATTTTCACACCAGCTTTATTGCTGACCGAAGTGAGCTTTTGCTTCTTGGGTACATTCCTTTGAGAATGTAGCCGATTAGCTTTTCAGGTTTAGAGACTTTTGAGCAGCGTTACGGGAGTTTCGCTGACGTCCATTTTCCTGGTTAGAGTTTTGTTATAAATTTTAGTTTGTTCCTATTTTTTTTTCTGAACTATATTTTTGTCATTGCTGCTAAATGTTTCTGTGGTTATTGAATTTCACGTCCCGAGTTTTGGGGAAACGGATAATCCTACGTGGATTTTGGGATTTTCATTTTTTCCAGAAAATCGGGGTGTGACAGTTTGGTATCAAAGCATTTGGTTAGCCTAGGCTTGGGTAGAGTCTAGGTGATCCTAGGAATGTGGATATGGGTATGTAGGGGTGTAGAAGTCTTAAGATGGAGTGACAAGGTTGAACATTGAAGACTTTTGTTTTGTTTTGTTTTCTTCGTAAATCTCATGATGAGACTTCATTGACTTGTATGTGCATGAGTAATCTTATTTATAATGTCAATATTTGCGTGACATTATTTCATATTAATTTTTTTTGGGGTTTTGATATCCGTAGTGTTCACTTAACACTCTCCTTGAATCTCGGGACGAGATTCCTTTTGAGTTGTATATAATATATCACCCATACTTTTCAATAACAATAAATAATTTATGTTTCTAAAATTCAATTGAAATTTGTGTTTTAAAATCTTCTTTTGTTTGACAACTCGTATTTTTAAAAATTCAGTCAACTTTCTTACCTACAGAATCTCGGGACGAGATTCCATTTAACGTGTGTATAATGTAACACCCCTGAATTTCATAAAACTAATTTATTTTATTGTGAATTAAATAAAATAGGGTTACATTTAATTGAATGTGAATTTCGAAATTTAGGATTTTATTTGGTGAGTTTAGAATGTGGGTGCTTTTAGAAGTTTGGTGGGGGAGAATAGCCACCCACCATATAAAAAATACAAACAAACAAAACCCTGTTTTTCCTTCTTCCTTTTCCCTTTCTCTCATTTCTTCTTTCTCTTTCCCTTATTCGCGATTTTTTTTCCTCTGACGGCACGGAGGTGGTGCGAATGTGGTATCGTCTAAGTGATCAATCCGTTAAAAGATGAAACAAATTCAAATAAAAATAAATAAACTACGTTTATATTATTTCTAACCCTTTTTATGCAGGATGGCAAGTCCACTAATGTTTCTGCAGGTTAGACTTGCCATAGTCGACTCCTATAAGGTAAGTATAAGTAAATGCATTTTTACTTAATTGGGATGATGATATGATGGCCTAGATGAGGAACTAAATTCTTGGAACTGTATTTTCTTACATCACATTTTTGCCTCGTTGAGGAACTACTTGTTGATGTGTTTGCGTGTTGTTTGTGTTTAGCTTGTTGTTTATCACGTGCGATTTTATTGTTTTTGGGATGAAGATTTTTCATGTCAGCTTTATTACTGACCCAAGTGAGCTTTTGCTTCTTGGGTACATTCCTTTGGGAATGTAGCCGATTAGCTTTTCAAGTTTAGAGACTTTCGAGCAGCGTTACGGGAGTTCCGCTAGTGGGGCTAGCGACGTCCATTTTCCTGGTTAGAGTTTTGTTACAAATTTTAGTTTGTTCCTAATTTTTTTTTTCTGAACTATATTTTTGTCATTGCTGCTAAATGTTTATGTGGTTATTGAATTTCACGTCCCGAGTTTTGGGGAAATAGATAATCCTACGTGGATTTTGGGATTTTCGTTTTTTTGCGAAAATCGGAGCGTGACAAATGCTTATGATTTGACTTTGTCTCAGTCAGCAGTGAATAATAAAACACCTTTGTGAATTGTAAGATAGATATTTTTATGCCAACTTTATGAAATAGTTCACATAGTGGAAATGTGAAAACAAAATTTTGAATTTTGCTAAAGAAGAGTAGTGCACACCTAATTTTTTATTCACTGAAAACATCCACGATAAGCGATTTAATGAGCAAAAATTTGTAAATTTCCTTGGCGAACGAACATTGATTTTTTTATTTATTCCTACCTAACTACATTACAGAGGCGAGCAACTTGATCATAAAGCTTGATCAAGCCTAACTGATTACTGTCAATGGGAAACGCAGTGCAAAGGAAAAAAAATCTAATGTAGGTTGCAAGACGGTGAAGTGTCATTATACCCTTATCGTTGATATTTCATTTGGGTGATTTCACTTTTCAATTCGAGATAGGAAACCAGATTTGTGATCTTCTTACAGAAGATTAGGGGTTAATTTTGTATGGTGTTGATTTCCCTTCGATATCATCCTTACAGGCGTTAGCTGATTCTGACATTTTCAGGAACATCTGAAATTATACTGAAGTGGTCCAGTGCAGTGTTCTTATTTCTTTCTTTCTTTTGTGAAATGTTTAACTTGAAAAATGAGTTTAAAGGCTTCTTAGGGTGTGTTTGGTTTATGAAATCCTATGTAATGAAAATTCATGAGGAAACCCTTATATTTTAAGCTAATTTGTGGTATCAATTCACATCCACCATTTGATTTTGTGATCAATGGTGGAAATGGAAGTTTCATGAACATGAGAATCACATGCCTTAGGGGACCAAAGAGTGTGATTCTTATGCTTATGTGATTTTCATTCCCACCATTGATTATAAAATGAAATGGTGGATGTGAAGTGATACATCAATTTAGCCTAAAATGTAAGGGTCCCCTCATAGATTTCCATGACATACGCGATTTGAATTCAAATCTTAAGACTGTTCAAACAGACCCAATGATTAGATAGTTTGTTCTGGTGTAACTTAGTGAATATAAAATAGCACCGGATTGAGACTAAAAATTAAATTTGAATACAAAAGAAAGAATTGTTGTTGAATTAAGACTGAAAAACAACAAAGCTTGCTTAAGTCTTTAGTTTTGAATTCAAAGTTATGGATGAACAATTCTAGGCAGCCAAGGTTGGATTTTTTTTTACCCTTTTACCATTATCTTTAAAACACAACTACAAACATTATGTAAAAATGAGTAAAAGGGTAAAAAATGTCCAACCCTATCCCAAAAGTGGCTAGCAGCCCTGGCTGCCAAGAATTGTTGGTTCTGGATAGTGTGTGAAGGAATCCATTTTTACCAAAAAAATCTAGAGAGTCAGGCCTCTAGTGCTAGGTTGTGCTCTCACGCATGTGATTTAAAAAAAAAAAAAAAAAAAAAATTTCAATTCTCCTCTCAACATAGCTTTTCCTCCTCCCTCCCTTTCCAAGCATGTTCCTCCTCTTCATGATATGTGTTGTTTGTTTGGGCCTTGAGGTGATAGAGAAATTGAAGGTTTTGTTTAGATTTTCTTCCATTTCATCTATTCCAAGAACCCATACACTAACCTTAGGGTGTATTTGGTTGCACCCATTCTTCCTATTCCCACTTGGATTAAGATTTGGAGTGTTTGTTTGGGATTTTACTCCCAGGCATGATGCCTGCACGTGCCATAGATTCGGACACCTCGCTCAAACTGGGAAAACAATTCACGTCTCTCCTCCCTAGCCTCTCTCCACCTCTCCTCATTACATCCCTGCAATTTCACCTCTCTCTACGATCTCCTCCCCTCTCTGCAATCTTCACTCGCACGCTCGATTCAAGGGTCTCGTCTACGACCTCCCCTCTCCAGGTTTGTCAACTCCTCTTCTATTCCATTCTTCCCATTTCTCTACACATTGTGCTTGGTCTCGATTGGCATTAGTCCGTAACTAAAGGCCAGCAAGGAGAGATTTACAAATTGATTGTTTTTTTTTGTCTCTCAAATGAATTCCAAGCTAACCCAGATATTAGAAATCGCAATCATCCTAAGATCTACAACAATGGTTCTTCTTCAACCCCCTCTTCCTCATCTCAGGTGCTTCTTCATCTTCTTCCCATTTCATGTTCTTTCACTACTCATTACTATTTCATGATGTTTGACATTCAATACTGCTCTTTTGCAGATTTTGTTTGGTCTCTTTGGATAACAATTTTTTTTACTGAACTGAATCTTCTGCAAGGTCATCAATGTCCAACTATGGGTAAGTCTTGGGATCTCATTTTCTAGCTTGATTTTGATATTACTTGTTTCCTTATTTCATATCTTACTTATTTGTTTATTATAATTTTGGGTGTTAGGCTAGCAAAGAGAATGACGAGGTCTACACACAAGTGACATTGTTGCCTCAACCATAGGTATGTTGTTCAAATGCTCCTTTGGGTGTTTCCCTTTATTATTTTGTTAAGTATTTTAGTATTAATGTGATAAAAATCATGTGAATTCATACTGCTCCCTTGATGTATATAATATGTTTTGGTTTCTTTGGGATTAAATGTATTTGTTAGACTAAATTCAGGCTTTTGCATAGTAGCATAATGTGTTTTTGGTGATTCTCTGTGTGGGCTTTGTATAGTTAAGAGAGTATAACTTTAAAAGATGTTGTAATGATTTATGTATTTTGGTTCTAAGTTTTTTGGGTTAATTGGTTGTTTGCTTTTTGTCGAGTAACCAAAATGTTGTTGTTAGGGGCTAATGTTACAAACTGTACAAATTCATAATCTATCATCAAATTGTACAAACTATTTCTGATTTATTTCAGGGGCATGACTAATGAGTTACGGAATCGGTTGAATAGGACCAACGTAAATGTTTTGAGTCTTCACTTTGGGTGTTGTGCTTTGCAGTGACTGGTATTACAGTTGCTTAAGTCTTGTAATTGCTTAGTATCACTTTGGGTTGATTTGTTTCACATGAAATTGAATGGTTGTTTGCCCAAATAGAGAGATTCAGTCTAGCCTGACATGTACGATTGGTAACAAGTGATTACATGTAAAAAATGTGATGTTTTGCCACTTGTAAGTGCTTATAAGAGGCAAGTTGATTCATTTATTTTAAGACCATAGGAGGGGGGAGGGAAAGAAGGGATGATTGTCATTTAAGTTTATCTTCTAAATAGGTGGCTTAACTACATAATATGTAGTGTAGGGATGATTGTCATTTAAGTTTATCTTCTAAATAGGTGGCTTAACTACATAATATGTAGTGTAATGTGTGTTGCATATAATTTGTCTTAATAATCAGTATTGTGTAAATGTACCTTGTTGAATTTAATGGTCAATGAATTTGATGTTTTGCAAGCAACCCAACTTGTATCAATGGTGTTGGTGACTCTAACTCACTCAGGTTTGAATCACTGTATGGTGTTGTTGTGTATAATTTGCCTACTGTGAAATAAACGATGCAAGACAAGTCAATATTATGGATTATGGAGTGACTAGTGAATGAGATCCCTTACCCGCTTGATTGAACCAGTTTGTTGACTCAAAATAGCTCTTATGCGAACTGATGCTCCACCAATTTGATTCCAATCCCCGCATGTTTTTCAACCAAACCAATTTGACTTGTGTATTAAGCAAAGTGTGTTGCAGTGCTGAAAATAAGACGAACACCACCTCGCATCCCTTATCCACTTCATACTTTCTAATCTTATAGAAAGTTTTTTATTAGCATCTTTGGCTCTACTATATCTTTGGGGTTTTAGGTGATGGTATGTTGATTTCTACTGATTGGCGTTGATTTGGTTAGGTTTTATGAAGCTTCAGTTTCCATTAGCAATGCAAGTGATCAGGAGATGGAGCGGGTTGAGCAAGATGAACCTAGAGTACACATTACCGTTAGACAATTGCCTGATGGGGCTAGGGAGCTTCATCATGTCAGATTCAGGTATGGAGATCCACTTGCCTGCTTTTTTCTTTGTTACTTGCAAAAAAAATTCAAAAATACACTCATCCACCTCAGCTGCCCATTTGTTGTGATAAAATCTATAGTTGTGTTTGAACAATAAACTAATTTGATGCTTAAGGATGCATGTAACACTTACACTGGTCAATGGGTGTAACTGTGTGACTTGCAGCCGCGAAAGGTTTGGAGAAGTGCATGCAAAGCTTTGGTGGGAAGAAAATAGGAAAATAATACAAGCACAATATCGCTAGGTGGTACAAACATTTACTAATTACTTTGTGTTGCTTGAGCAGAAATTGCTCCCATCTCTTCCATCATGGTGGTATTTGTTTGTTCTCTATTATCTGGCTGGCTGCTCATTCTCTGTATTGGTTACTACTATTGGTGTTTCTTCTTCTCTTAAATTTTTGAATGGAAGATCTTACCATTAGCATACAGGAGTCATTAATAAATGAGATTTCTTAGCAACCCCGGATGTTGGTAAACTAGTTAAGTTAGTTGGATTGGTTGGAGCAATGAAGATTAGATTGAGTTTAGTTGCTAGAAGAAATTGGCGATGCAAACTGTATTTTGTATTGACAAATATGTTTTTTGAAAATGTTGTTGTTTCCTTCCCTAAAATGTTGTTGCAGGAAAAACTGATTATTGCAACGGCTAAAAACCATGTCTACCTTGCCACGGCTTAAAACCGTTGCAATAGCTTTAGCAACGGTTTAGAACCGTGGCCATAACTTGCAACGGTTTTAAGCCGTTGCTACTCCTGGCCACTGCTTAGAACCGTGGCTAAGATTGTTGCAACGGTTTATAACCGTGGCTAAATCATCAACCGTCCTCGAGATAAAATCGTTGCTAATATTTTTGCCACGGTTTTTAGCCGTTGCTGGGGATTTAGCGACGCCTCTACAGCCCACGACTCTAAGCCGTGACAATGGGTTACCCTCACTATTTAAAACCATTGCTAATGGGTATTTTAGGTGTAGTGGATATAAAGAGTTGTTATTTGAATGATATGTGTTTAATGAATCAATGAATTCAGGGCATACTGCAGTGATATTGACTTTAGAAGTTCTGGTAACAAGATATTGTTTCGATTCAGGTTGCAGAACTTGTGATGAGCCATTCAATGTGCTTTCACCCTAGTTATATAATCACATATATAAAATACTAATTCAGCTTAAAAGATACTGAAACTACAAAGCAAATTAACTAAACGTAAAGGAACGTGTGTGTAAATTTTGAGACACAATGGACATGAAATACTTGAACGGTTGAGTTGAGAGTTTTCCTTGAATTCGGTAACAAAATTGCTAAAAGGGGAGTTTTCGAAGTGGTTCAAAACTTCAAATTCTACAAAGTAGAATTGGTTGGAGGAATTATGGGATCTCCATTAAAAAAAATTCTCATGATTAGTTTTTGACAACCAAACATTAACAATAGGAATTGGAATCCAATTCAACAAAGTTGGCGAAGTCCATGGCATGAGATGCCATGACTTGGGATTCCAATTCCCATCTTAGGATTCCATGCAACCAAACACACCCTTAGGTTCCTCTTAGCAGACACTCTTCAAAACTCAAGGTGTGTTTGGTTGCATGGAATCCCATGCCATGGGAATCCACGAGGGGCCTCTACATTTTAGGCTAAACTGATGTATCACTCCACATTCACCATTTGATTTTGAGATCAATAGCGGGAATGGAAGTCCCATGAACATGAAAATCACATGCCTTGAGGGACCAAGGAGTGGGATTCTCATGTTCATGTGACTTTTATTCCCACCATTGATTACAAAATCAAATGGTAGATGTGGAGTGATATATCAATTTAGCCTAAAATGTAGGGGTCCCCTCATGGATTCCCATGGCATAGGATTCCATGCAACCAAACACACTCTCAGTCTTGTTTGTTCTAACTCATAGTTGGGGAAGATGGAAAATTATATGTAACTGTCAGGAAATCAAACAGTTCTAGATCTGACATATTTTCAAGGAGATACCATGGTCATGGAGGTGGTGGTGGAGGGCAAATAACTCAAACTCATTGACACCCAGAGCTTCTAATCTCACCAATGCTGAGATTTATTCTTTGCAGTCTTCTAGGAACCCAACACCAAGGGTTTCTCAGAAAGGTCTCCTTCAAAACAATATGATTGTTTCTCTCTTCATTTTAATC
Source organism: Berberis thunbergii (assembly GCA_003290165.1). Classification (NCBI taxonomy): domain Eukaryota; kingdom Viridiplantae; phylum Streptophyta; class Magnoliopsida; order Ranunculales; family Berberidaceae; genus Berberis; species Berberis thunbergii. The sequence continues at coordinate 7,279 of QNQO01002053.1, read as the reverse complement.
TCTTCTTCATATATCTCATGAATGGTCTTCTTTGTTCCAAGGAGATGAACAGGTGGTTGCAGAGATAATAGCAACATTTCTACTAGTCTTCGTGACATGTGGTTCAGCAGCACTTGGTGCAAGTGCAAGTGATGAACACAAGGTTTCAAAGTTAGGTGCTTCCCTTGCTGGTGGACTCATTGTTATGGTGATGATCTACGCTGTAGGACATGTTTCCGGTGCACACATGAACCCTGCGGTCACATTAGCATTTGCAGCAGTGAGGCATTTTCCATGGAAACAGGTAATATGTTTGTTATAGCATGTGTTTTGTTTGTTGGGTGATGGATGATGTTGGTTCACCATGTACAGTGGGGTCGAACCCATATGAGCTTCAAATGCCTCGAGGGGGCGAAGTTCACTATAGAGAGGAATCCATTTTGTGAGGTCATATAATCTCATCTAACTACATTAAAACCATCCGCTTCTCACAACCTACAAATTTAAATGACGATTTTATCTAAGACAGCCCATGTTTGTGGGTGGTAGTGTTCCATTTTCATTTATGTGTTTGTTCCTTTTATTTTGGTCCATTCTTTCATTTTTGAATTTATGTTTATCACTTAAAAAATGCCAATTTTCCAATTTATTTTGTCGAAATATATAGTTAAGTAAATGAGAAATCCAATTTCGACTAAAAAATCCAACCCAAACAAGCTCTCAGATTGGTTTCGATCATGATCCGATGGATATCCATGTTAAAAAATAATGATTTGACTTAACTAATTAAAAAATGCAACTAACTTGAGCCCATCCAATTAATTTTGTTTCCTAAAAGAAAATATATTATAAAAATACTATGATCTCTTTTTTACTCATGGTATGTTTCTATCTCTTAATTTTCATATTCTTTTTCTTCATTTTTGCAAGATACCCAATTGCCCTTGCTTTAAATGTTTCATAATTTCTTTATGTTTTATATATACCAAGTTCGCTGCAATTTCTCCATAAAGTTCATTGCAATTTTATATACTTTCTTCAATTGAGTTCTTTTAAATTATTTTTCTTTTAGAAGTTCTTACTACAAATTGTAAAAAACATTGATTATAGACTTTAAGAAAGATGCAGACTAATTAAAAAATAAAGAAGATAACAATATAATTAACACAAATAACAATCTAAGTGTTATAATTAAAACTTTAGATTACTTAACAATTGTTTCGTATTTTTACTAATGGAGAAAAGGAGAGAAGTTGGAAGAGAAAGAGAAAAACTGGAGCATCATGTTTGGGTAAATATTTTTTAGAAAACAAAATCAATCACTATAATTAGGTGCCACTTTTAATTGGTTAAACCAATCTGAGAGCCTATCGTTTGGGTTGGATTTTGAGTCCCACGATCCCGACTCTTAGATAAATTGCAGCTCATGAGAAATCCAATTTCAAATTAAACTTTCTCCATCCCATCCGAGTATTGTGTTTGAGCATCTCCAATCATCTCCCTAAAATAGCCAAGGGGTTTCATAGAGAAAATCCTTCCTCCAATCATACCCCTATAATAGCTTCACCTCCAACTTCTCCCCAAATTAAAAAACAATCAAAAATAAAACAAAAGTATCTAAATAATAGTATAATTAAAAAAGTAATTATTAATACTAAATTATATAATGATAAATAATTAATTAAAAAAATATTAATAGTATAATTAAAAAAATTAATACTAATTTAAATAAAAGTAATTATTAATTAGAATTTAAATAATGATAAAATTATTACTAATTTAAATAATAGTATAATTAAAATGTAATTATCTAAATAATGATATTAAAAAATTGGAAGATATATTTAAATAATGATAAAAAACTAATTATTAATACTAAATTTTTAAAAGCTCTCAATTTTTTTAATTAGTCAAATTAAAATTAAATTGAAATTAATAATAGTATAATTAAAAAAATATCTAAATAATAGTATAATTGAAAATAATTATATTATATATTTAAGTTGAAATTAATAATAATATATATTTAATAATATTATAATAACATAATTGAAACTAATATAATTATATTAAGTTGAAATTAATAATAGTATAATTAAAATTAAATTGGTATAGAAAAGTTGAAGATATATTAAAATAATAATGAAAAAGTTAAAATAAGAGATGTGGTTGGAGTGGTGAAGAAATAGAGGATCCATAAATTTTGCTTTTAATTTCCATTTTAAATTTTTACTAAGATATATTTAACTATATCTTCCACTTTTTTCATCCCCCTATTCCTTTTGTTTTGATTTTTTATTTTGTTTTTAATTTGGAAATTGAAGATTTGGAATATTTTTATTATATTTCAAAATTTATGGGATGATTGGTTGCCTCTAAACTTAGGGAAAAATTGAATGTGAAGTTAAAACGGGGAATGATTTAGGTGATCCATTGAAGCATACAATTTCTCACATGAGAACCATAAAATAGTTTTTTTGCTATTTTGGGAGATCCATTGGAGATGCTATTAACATGGTTAGATAGGTTCAACCCGTCCCCCATCCTTGCTAAATTATTGTCTTTGTTTTTGGATTGGTAGAGCCCAATGATTCAGCATCAAGTGGCTCAATCATTGCTATTATCAACAAGCCAGCCTTGTTTGTTGACCTCTTTTGAGTATTTTCTTGATTTTTTTACAATTTCACCCATTCTATAAGTGGTGTTTGTGGTTGTATTTTAAAGAGGAGGGGTAAAAGTGTAAAAAAATCAAGAAAATGCTCAAAAGAGGCTAGCAAACAAGGCTAACTAGACTTACTCTTGCTATTATTAGTCATTTTTCTGCTAATTATTCGAGGATATATAATTGGTCGTGACACCACTTGCTAAGTTTGCACGTCTCATGTTGTCTTTAACCTAATAGCATTCTTGTGATGTTCCCTTTTTAGCATATTATTTTTCTTGTTAGTTAGAATAAATAATATTAGAATAAAGAATTGAACATTTCTATAACTAAAAAAGGAAAAACAAATGAAATTTTTATATGATCATGTATAATGAAGTTAATTATAGAATGACGAGTTGTGATAGTGTGATTCGAGGTATTATATCACGATACATCATCAATCTATAGGGATGGTGCATATGTCTCCTCTAGGTTATCTGGTGCACATCATGAACACGTACTTCGCAAACACAACCTCTTCAATAAGGTGTATAGTATGCGATTGTTGTGTGCCCCATACGACTTAAAGACACTACATCTTTGTCTATGGAATTTGATGATTAGAAGTTAGTCCAAACTAGCAATAAACACTAATTACATTGTTTCTCTTTGGTAGGCTCCATTTTATGCCGCAGCTCAACTGACTGGATCCATAGTAGCATCATTGACACTGAAACAGCTACTGCATCCTATAGATTGATTAGGCACTACATCTCCTTCTGGCACAGAACTTCAAGCCCTGGTCATGGAGATTGTTGTAACGTTTTCGATGATGTTTATCACATCAGCAGTCGCCACTGATACCAGAGCTGTAACATTTTTAATCCTATATCTATATATTTTCATTGGTTACTGTTTATTACTTTTGAAAATTTATATGCTATATCCTATTTATATGCAGATTGGAGAATTGGCCGGTATTGCTGTTGGGTCTGCAGTTTGCATCACTTCTATCTTGGCTGGGTAAGCAAATCATACAAAGCATTCTCCTAGCTTTTGATAAAGAATACATTTGTAAATTGCAACTTATCAAATTTGGATCCTTTCAAAATCTTGAAAATAATTAGAATTGTTTTTTGATTTGGTAACAATTACAAACAAATCAGATTCCAGCACTAAAATCGGTGGTAACCAAATTATGCTAGTAAAAAATGATATCCTTATTGTACACTATTCTTATATTCATGAGGCTAATCTAAGTTTGTATTGTTTAGACCGGTCTCTGGTGGATTGATAAACCCTGCAAGGAGCATTGGTCCAGCAATTGCAAGCAACTACTACAAATCAATTTGGATCTATGTCTTTGGTCCAGTATTGGGGACACTATTAGGGGCATGGTCTTATAACATCATCAGAGTTTCAGATAACCTGTACATGCCATGTCTCCAAGATCCATTTCTTTCAAGCTTCGCAGATTAAAAAGTGACAATGAGAGCGTCAACAATCCTCTGTAATAACATAGCATCTGTTAATAAATTTGTGAGCCTGAGATACTTGTTACAGTTGTTTACAAAAATTAATAGCAGTGTTTGTAAAATGTGTGTACGAGTAATCTACAATACAACAAGTTTGTAAATCTTTCTGCAGGGATTTGTTGATGCTGCAAATGCAAATTTTCTCTGATCAATGGAGTATGTGATCTCGAGTCTTTCCCTCTAGCTCACAAACTACCCATAACTCCCTCACTGTGTTCCTTCCTCCTAAACATAGGAAAATAACCAACCACTCATAAAAATTATAAAAATAAAAGATCTAAACATAAAATTATCCTATATACGCCTAATTACACGAGTCTTTATTTTTTTAGATTTCACTAATTTTTTTATAAAATTATTAACTCTGTATACTTAAAATTATAATTAGAAAAAAAAATTGATGCAATTTGAAACAAAGGTGCACACGCTTGAAATTCTATATCTTCACTTCACTGTGCATGCGTGTAAATCCATTTTATGAAAAAATACACTTTCCGGACTTGTGGGGGTACACATCTCAAAGCAATACGTAGTGGCATTCCACCGGAGAGCTAACCTTGTGATGCCATCTAAAATTGCTATGCTATTTTAGATGACATGACTAGATGTTAGAATTTAGTAACATCTCTATTAGTTAGTTAGACATCTCTATTAGTTAAGAAGCTTATGAGCTGTTGATAGCTATTAGACAACTAGTTAGGTAATTGTATATAAAGACCAACCTACATTGTAAGATTCATTCAATGACAATACGAAAGCAATTCATTTAGTTTTCTTCTTCATACAGTTTGTATTCCTACATGGTATCAGAGCGGGTAAAGTCATCTCTACCTGCTTCATTTCTGTTCTTCTTTCAGATGAACATTGAAGTTTCTTGTTCATCACATTCGTCTTCATTGGTTCTGTTTTTTCATCTTAATTTCTTCTCATCGATTGAAACCAAAACCACATCAACCCCTCGTCTCTTTTGAACAACAATGGCAGAAGAAGAATCACAAATCAATCAATCCATTGTTGGATCAACATCCATTTCAATCATTCCCTATTTCTACACCCATCTGACACACCACCAGGAACCACTTTAGTTTCACAATCATTAACTAGAATAGAGAATTACTCACTTTGGAGCAGAGCAATGTTCATTGCACTTCTTGCAAAGAACAAAACATGATTCATTGGTGGTTTTTGCATCAAGGAACAATTTGGTTTGCATCTTCATCATCAGTAGGAGAGATGTAATGGGATAGTTCTATCTTGGATCATGAATTCAGTCTCAAAAGACCTTCTTTGAGGTATTGTATACTCTTCTAATGCTTTTCTTGTTTGGGAAGACCTCAAGGAACGATTTGACAAGGTAAATGGTTCCATAATTTTTCATTTACATAGAAAGATTTCCACATTGATTCAAGGGTTTTTTAACATTATCAGTTTATTATACCAAATTGTGTTTGTTGTGGGATGAGTATGGTTCATTGGGTCCTTTACCTACCTGTGAGTGTGAGAAATCAAAATTGTATGTACAATATGTGCAAAATCAGAGGCTTCTTCAATTCCTTATGGGTCTAAATGAGGTTTTTCATCAAGCAAGGGGGCAAATATTAATGATACAACCACTACCATCTATTAATCAAGCGTACTCAATGATCATCCAAGATGAAAGTCTTAGGAACTTATCTTTTAACAATTGTCATACTTCTTCCTCATTCACTAAATCCACAGCTCTATATACCTCTAATGGTTCTTACAAAGGAAGGAAGAATAACATAGATCAGTGTGAACATGGTCACATGAAGGGCCACAAGAAAGATGAGTGTTATAGGCTTGTTGGGTTTCCATCTACCTACAAGTTTAACAAGATAGCTCCTAAAAGAAATTTGCTCACAATGTAGTCAGGACTGATAATGTGAATGGTTCATTTGCACAAGGGGAATCTTCTGCAAATGCTGCAACATCTTCTAATCAAGGCAACTCAGTTATAACTCAAGAGCAATACCAACAAATTTTAAAGTTGATGCACAAGGAGTCTCCCACGGAGCCTAAAACAAATATGGCAGGTATGGCTACTTGTTTATCATCTTCACTCAATGAAACCTGGATCTTGGACACAGAAATGACAAACCACATGACAAAAAATCTTTCCTGGTCACATTCTCCCAAACCATGCTCTTCTTATTTTGGACATGTTAACTCCCAAATGGTCAAGTGTCTAATGTTCATCATGTTGGTTCACACATTATCTCTTATGGAAATCACTTATCTAATGTCCTACACATTCCTTATTTCAATACAACTTAATCTCCATTTCAAAGCTCACTAGGGACCTTCATTGTTTTGTCACTTTCTATCCTGATTTTTGTGTATTACAGGACTTGTCACATGGACTGGTGAATGGGATTGGTAAAGCAGAACATGGTCTATATCACTTACTTTCAAACACCTATACTCACTACAAAAAAATTGACATCAACAACGGCTAAAATCCGTTGCAAATTGACCCAAATCGTAGCTAAAAAGAATCAGCGACAGCACAGCAACCGTCGCTAAAGTGTAAAATAGCCAGGCTAACTGATTTTTTTTTTAAAAAAATTTAATATTTTAAAAAAAAATTTAACATTATTTTTATATTAGCGACAACATTGTGTCGTGGCTAAATGGTATTTAAAAAAATACTTTAATGTTAGCGACGACATTTTGCCGTGGCTAACTGATTTTTTTATAAAAAAAATTTAATATTTTTTATATTAGCGACGACATTTTGCCGTGGCTAATTGATTTTTTTTTTATTTTATATCAGCGATGACATTGTGCCGTGGCTAAATGGTCTTTAAAAAAATACTTTAATGTTAGCGACCGCATTTTGCCGTGGCTAACTGATTTTTAAAAAAAAAAATTTAACATTATATTTATATTAGCGACGGCATTTTGCCGTGGCTAATTGATTTTTTTTAATTTAACATTATTTTTTATTTTAGTTACGGCATTGTGCCGTAGCTAAATGGTTTTAAAAAAAAATTTACATTATTTTTTATATTAGCGACGACCTTTTGCCGTGGCTAAATGGTTTTTAAAAAAATTAACAAAAAATATTTTCGATCTATAGAATATCGGAGATCTTAGATTT